>MU225215.1:5269423-5282039 GCA_018584345.1 Thuja plicata | reverse complement strand
ATAGTTTTAATATATTTTGACTTTTGTATATTGTAATAGAAATTATTTATCTCTATTTTTATTGGCTGAATGTGGCTACAGTAGTGGGTGAGGCTTTTGTCTTTTTTGTGGAGAGATATTTTCATTTTAGTTGTCCAATGATAACACTTTATTTTTTAACAACTTTTTACATTTATATAGTTCTAATATATTTTGAATTTTCTATTATTGAATTTTGTTACTATTGTTTATAATATTATATTTGTGACTAATTAATTATAATATATATTAATATTAACTTAATAATATATAATATTAATATTTTTATTATATATTATACTAATAGAATAAATTATTATATTCATAACAATGCATATGTAATAGGAATCTTAATTTAATATTTAATATTTAATGCTCAACTATAATTAATGATTATATTTAGTTATACATATTAATGATTATATTTACTTTAATGACTTATATTACATTTAGTTTTAAAGAAAATTCTATATAGTAGTAATTATATAGGATATTGAAATTTATTTATATTATTTTAACTCTATGCCAAATATCTTAAGGCTTAATCTTCAAGACTTAGGCAGGAACTAGACGCTATGCGTTCTTGTTAGACTTAGACCTACACAAATGTATACAGCAAATAAACCACTCTTTTTTTTCAAATTGATCTTCAACATATCTTGGGCGTTTCCATTGTTTCCATTGCACACTAAGGTGCCATTGCTAGTCCATATCACATTTGAAAAACATGAGGAGCCTTTTGCACGGCCGGCTTAACCAGCACATCACAATGGAGTGTGCTGGATAAGGCTGGTCCCTTTTGCACATCACAATCATGGCCGACCGCAAGGAAAGCGGGAACCATTTTCTATCTCGCATACTTCTCCACTCCTTCGCTGTCCACATCTGCTGAGACCGGATGAAATGACGTTTCTCCATTTCTTCACGCGCTTTCCCATTCAATACGCGAACTCTCAACGACCCAATCTACGCGTTTGCTCACCACTTCTGACATTTTCTATCTCACATACTTCTCCACTCCTTCGCCGTCCACATCTGCTGAGACTAGGTGAAATAACGTTTCTCCATTTCTTTCACGCGCTTTCCCATTCAAACGTGGACTCTCAACCTACGCGTTTGCTCACCACTTCTGTCAGACCTCTTTTATAAGCTTTGTATTCCACCTGCTCAACAAGCGTCTTTTCATTGCTCCTAATCTCTTATTCTCTTTCTCCGTCTGTGTCAGTTTAATCCAATTTCATTGCTCTTAATCTCTTATTCTCTTTCTCCGTCTGTGCCAGTTCAATCCAATTTCATGGCATCCACATCTGCTTCTAACTCACACCTTCTAGAATTACCCCCATCTACTTCAACTTCAATGCCTTCATTTATCACATACGAACCTCCCACAACTAATCTTGCCTTCCAAAGTGATAAGAAATATCATGTGTTTCTGAGTTTCAGAGGACCAGATGTCAGAAAGACTCTTGTCGATCATCTCTTCCAAGCTCTCTCTGCAGCAGGACTCAATGTCTTCTTAGACAGTGAGAAGCTGGAAAAGGGGGAAATTATTGGGGAGAGCCTGGAAAGAGCGATTGAGGGCAGTGCCATTCGCATTCCTATTTTCTCCAAAGGATATGCAGAGTCTGCTTGGTGTTTGAAGGAGGCAGCTGTCATGTTGAACACCCCTGGCTTGATTATCCCTCTCTTTTATCATGTCCATCCAACCCATGTTAGATATTCCCAGGGAAACAAGAGCCCTTATAAAGAAGCTTTTGAAAATCATTATGGGCATCCAGATCGACAACCAAGAGAAGAGGTAGACGAGTGGAAGAATGCCCTTCATCAGATCTGTACTCGCTCAGGCTGGTCAATGGATTTATGTCAAGGGTAAGTAACGAGCCTGTCTTACTCTTTGTTTTTCGATTTGTTATTTCGTGGATTTATGGATGTCAAAATTATTTCAAATGGTTCATATTTTTATTTAAAAATCATTTATTTGCATATAATTCTTATTTTTAAGTTAATTTTTTTTAGAAAATTAAATTTATAAAATTGCTTCTTTTCAATATTTGTTGAGAAAGTTTCTTTATAAAGAAATAGATTCTTACAAAATTCAATTATATGTGATGCATGACCTGAATTTTCACATCAATGATTGATGGTTGCTTAAAAAGCTATGGACGACCATAGGATATATCCCTCCCGCCCATTTTTTGTCCAAGTTATTGGCTCATTTTTTGGTGATTTGTCCTTGTTAATTGGGGATTTGTTCAACTTTCCTAGCATATTATTACGTGGATGTCCTGTCATCGGATCCAATAGTTCTGTGTTTTCTAGTTTCTTTGTTGCTTCTTCACTATTTACCACTATTTACTGCTTTTTGTAATTGCCATCCAATCAGCCGTAATTAGATTCTCATAGGCTAATGATTTTGATATGCTGGCATCTAGAATATAAACTTTCCCCAAATTTTGCGAGCCATGGGATTTCCTACAGGATTTCCCTTATTTTTACTGTCATTTCCCCTATTTTTACTACCAAAATACAACATGCGGTTGGAGTTATTGAGAAGTCTTCAAAATCTGTAAAACCACATGTAGTCCTAAAGTAGGGCTATAATATTTATGCCATAGGCGTTTTCATATGAGAAAGGCCCGACCTGTTTTCTAAGATTGATGGCTGGAAGTGGTCGAGAGTCCAATGACTACCATTGAGAGCTTCTTGGCCGTCCATCCTTGATTTTGAAAAATGTTGCTGACTTAATGAAAATCGGTGTCGTTTGCCGTTCATCATTCTCAAACTGACAAGAAAGATGTCTTATCATGGAGTCCACCTTTCATACCCAGTGTCATGGACATAATATACTTTGGACTATACTCGGCCTCTTCTTTCACACTAAACCTATGCAGAACAGAAACTACAGGCCGAAGCACTAGAGAGAACCCTGGGATTTGGGAAAATTTATTCAGAATCGGCTGTGGTGGAGAATGTCTGTAATAGGAGGCCATGAGAAAGAATGGTGTACTATTGTCTTGACAATTTGAGAGACCTCGAGGCCTTTGAAAGTGCATGCCCCAGATTATTGAAGGATCTTTGTACGCAGACCAGTATGAGTGCCTTTCGAGCGCTCTGTCAGCTCTACCCTTATGCAAGATTTGCACATTTCTGCAATGACCACCGTTAATGGAAATGGGTAAGTCGTAGCACAATTAATAACACCTCTAATTTAAAAAACATCCTCTTCAGTAAAGTAGGTTTTAAAAAAAAAACACATCAAACAAAACAAAACAAAATTCGTTTGTTCAGTGCACTTACCTATTGTGGGTAATCCCAGCGCTTGTTCACAGAAGCACCAGAGGCAAACCCTGTTGCAAGATACCAAGAAAATCATAAAAGCTCTGAGATGGGTGATGCTCCAAAAAGCCCAACATTGCTCTAGCAAGTGGGCTTAAGGGAGACTTGATAGAATGCAACGATGGGTATTTCATCTGACCAAAATTGAGGCCACTAGAGAACATGTGTTGAGTTTTTCGTGGAGATAAGCAGGTGAGTACCAAATCCGACATTTGAAGAGAAGCAAAATTTCCAGACTCCAAATTGTACAGACTGGTAAAGTGCAAAAAATATCATCTACCAAAATTGATAATGATAAATGGAAAATTCCCAAATGTCCGCGCTCCACATTTACAATGGCGTCAATGCCTCTTGTTGCATCATTCAGCTTCTCACTGCGTGTGTTCGACATTGGTACTGCACAATGACTGTTGCCGATCGACACGTGTATTATGTAGGCAAAGGAAAAGTCAGGTAGGCTGCTTCTATCATATCATGGAGAGACAGAGGGGCCTTTTTACTTTTCTAGGTTGGCTTTAACTTCCAACGCGTCCACCATGGAAACGTTTATAGCCGTCCATCACTTTTTGTTGTATTTTACCATCGCTTTTTTGCTATATTTTACCATCTTTGTATACCATTCACTCTCATTGTTTTCCATGGTCTACGTATCTATTTTACTTCTTACCGTGTTTTTTATCCGCTTCACTTCCCGTCCATTTTGAATTCCGTTCACCGCTTCTTCACTTTTGACGTGGGCCTTTAAGTCCAAATAACAAACCATCACTTTTTAAGTATATGTTCAAATATAAAATGAAATTATTATTGATGGTGAAAATTTTAAAGTTAAAGTTATGGTAAATTTGATAAATTAATATTGTAAGTGCAATAAAATTTTGAAAATGTTTTCACAATTTATTATTGAAGATTTTCAGTAGAGGACAATTTTGTTTAATTAGAATAAAATTTATAAATTTTTAATTAAATTATATTTTATTAATATATATATTATATTAAAAACCTATTTAAATATTAATATATATGTGTAACAAATTTAAAAATATTTGATAAACAAGGTAAAATATAAAAAAATTTAATTACATTTTTATATGAAAATTTTAATATTTACAAATTTAATGTACTTAATTTTGATAATATTATCTATTGATAGTTTTAGTATATTTATTTTTAAAATGATATTATAAGTTTAATTTTTTGATTGTTTCAAAATAATTCTTTTCTAGATAATTGAATCTTCTATGATGATTTACAAGTGGAGTACTTATCTTTTAATATGCCACAGGTAAGTGAGATGATGACAATCTTTTAAAAATCTTGCAATTTCATAAATTCAAAATAACACATTAAATGCATAATCAAAACTGAAATTTATTGTCCAGCCATAAAAAATCCATCTTTAAATATAATATAGCTTGACACTATTATTTATATTTAATTATTTTTAGCTAATTTTTTAATTTTGATTTATGTTTAAAATTTAATTTAATTTTTAATATCTTTCTATCAAAATGCAAACAATAATTAAAGTTAATCAAAATTAATCTAATTTATATATTTTTTATATGTTTTTCAACTCCATAATTTTATTATTTATAATTAGATATTTAAGTAATTTTTTTAATAATATACATCATTTAATGGTTAGGGTTAACATTATGGTTAGTATCATGGATATGGTTAGGCCTTTGATTATGGTTAGAGTTCATGGTTAGGGTTATGATTATGTTTTAGGGTTTCCAGTTACGATTATAGTGAGGATCATGGTTAGGGTTAATGTTTACATCATCGTTACTATTATCATTAGGGTTATGATCAAAGTTTAGGATTCCAATTATGGTTAGGTTTAAGATTTATATCATGACTGAAATTATGGTTAGGATTAGGGTTGTCAATAGGGTTTTTTGTAAGGATTATGGTGAGGGTAAGGGGTTACATCATGGTTACTACTATGGTTAAGGTTAGGATTTTGATTAGGGTTCTAGGGTTAAGCTTAGGATTGAGGTTAGATTTAGGAATATGGTTAGTTTATGGTTAGAGTTAGGGTCTTTATTATTGTTAGAGTTCGGATAATGGTTTAGATTTATATCATGATTAGAGTTAGGGTTGTTTTTGCAGTTTGGGTTCTGAACTCATGTAGGATTAGGATTATGGTTACGATTATAATTAATGTTTCTCATAACGTGTAAGGTAAAGTTTTATGGTAATGGAGCATGATTAAATAGTCCGCCAACTAACACTATTAGTTGCACAAATATATGAAAAACAAGAGACCAATTTTTCCCCTAATTCACCTTTAATATCTCTTCAGCTACGACCCATTGCACCCTAAAATATCTCCTCCTTGCCTGTGTGTCCAAGATGTATGATTACACATGTTGAATCAAACTTTGGAAACCCAGTCATGGCCAGGCAAACTAACCTAACGTTGGGATTGCACATTCATTCGCATATAGAAGCGTGAATAAACCTTCAAGTAGGGACCACACAAATACAAGGGATTAACATATTTGTATGTACTTCATTTTACACATGAATTAATTCCGCAACAGGGCCCATACTATACTTTTTTATTTAATCCCTTCCTATTTAACGTTTCTGTATTTCATATTGCTTATTATTTTATTTTTATGTCATATCTTGCGCATACTACAGATCTGCAGAGCCATCAACATCCTACGTGGAAATGCAGACATTGTTAACAAAATAGATTCTGGATAAAACTTAGCAAATATACCCTTTACATGCTTGAATTTGAACCCAATGACTTATCCCAGATGGAATTGGAAGATCTCCAAGAAATCTTTCCTCTTTAAGAAAAAAGTGAAATTATGTCCATTATCTTTATTAGAAACTACTAAATAATGTATTCTAGAACTGACAAATTATGGTGCAGTGCGCAGATATTTTATCTTGGGCATGAGTCCTCCTCTAGTTGGGGTAATATGTCGATGACCGTGATCACTATAACAATCCCGAATTCTCTTCCACCACTACAATTGTCTCTATCGAATGATTTTTTATGGTCATATGAGAGAATTCAGGAGCATTACAGTCATATGTGAGCCGTGATTCTAATCAGATGCGATGTTGTAATAAAAACTCCATAATGAACTCAAACCAAGGAAAATCTAGAGAATTTATAATGGATGAATGGTTTCAGCATTTAGCTCGCAGTCTCGAAACTATGTATAGTCATTACATGAAATTAAGAGAATGAAACAAATCATGCATCAAATTCTTGCTTAACAAGAATAATAGATCTGTTTTCGTCCACACAAAGAAGATTATAAAACTGAAGGTGGAGGGAGAACATCGACACATATACAAGCTGCAGACAAAATGATAATAGGTGGCATGATGTATTGGTCAATGCATAACATGCATGCCATGTGGAGACTACAGTTTTGGATGCATTCTAAAGCAGTTAGCAAAAATCAAGGACATAGCTAGCAGAGTGCTAACTTTTGACAGGATTAGACTAGTACAGTATACCTAATTATCTATCATGTAAGAAATTATTGTAGGTAATAAGATTTCTTAATAAGTCACAATTATTTTGTGTTAATATTTAATATTATATATTTTAACTTTGTATTTTTAATTCTATTTTAGCTAAAAACATTGATTTGAATTTGTAGTTATTTTGATTATTTATATCTATTTTGTGAAATTAAAATTTTAAAAAAATGTTATTAATAGTAGCCCAATTTATAATTATTTTTTCTATATTTATATCTATTGTATTCTAATTATATTTTGTATTTTTATCTTAATTTATAAATATTTAATTTTTTTATTTTATCATTTTATTTATCTTAAATAATTATGTTCCTAACTATTTTTACAAGATTTTTATTATGTATTATAAATTATTTTATAATTATAGAAATAATATTTCTTTTTGTTAATAATTGAATTTGTATGTTAGGGGTTGGTTCGATTAGCAAGAGCTTCTTGTTATGAAACATGAGATCGGGAGGTCCAATCTCCCCCAACCCTCTTGGTTCTCAAGGACGTGTCGAGCGAGCATCACCAGGTCATGTTAAAAAGTTTACAGCTCAGGCTTATAAGCCTTTGTCCCGCTCTAAATGTCTCATCCGCCAGCAAGCTCGCATCTGATGCGTCTTCACTTCTTGTCAACCAGCAAGTTCTTGCTTCAATGTCCTCAATTCCTGCCAGCCAAACATACCTTCCTGGAAAATGGTGAAGCCCCATTAATGTTGTACGCTCATTGAATTTTGCAGATACGGGATTTTACAGATATGTCTCGCAAATTGTACATTTCATAAATATTTATGGTGTACACCATCACCACCTTTCTTCTCTCTGGCTACAAATAGCAATAAAAATATGATCATAAATTAGAAGAATCAATAGAACATTTACATAACATATAATGACAAAATATGCACAATGATTAAAGAATGTCATCTCCTGTATAGCAGCATCGACAGAAGAAAAAAAATGTGGACAGGTTGATTTCTTTTTCAGATGTTTATGTGAGTGAACTGAGAGCTACTTTTTTGCGGCCTAGAAATTCAGGTGATATGGTTCACGGTGGTATGATGAGTGTGCAGCAACAACTATTGTCAGATGAGTTTCTCACTTCACGCATACATGTTACAAAAATTTTATTCCATCATCTATTATCTCCTTCGCTGATCTCCCTTACTATAAAGCATAAATTCCACTTTTTTCTCTCAACTATTAACAATAAATTCCACTTTTATATCTCACTTTTAGTCTATGCCCGTACACTACACATCAAAATTTCTAATTTCATGGTGCAAACTCTGTGACATGAATACAAAATTTAACATAATATCATAGAGCAAGTAAACATAATATCGATACCTGTAACTATAAATCACCTGACAATGCCAACAATTTTAGCCCCAACTTCGTAGTCCAACAAAATATTGCTAGATTTTTTATCACTGAAGGGAGCAATCATAATGCAGATTTCTTTTAATAATATTAAATCAATAATTGTAATTTTAAAGTTGTTATTTTTGAGGATGGTTATTCATAATTGAAAATTATATTTCTTAGATAAAAAACAACAAATCATGTGATGCCACATCAACGCACCAATAAAACATCACTTAGTGCACAAGTATTGGTCTCACTTTTTTTTGGTTGACAAACAACATGCTGAAGTGGCATCGTATTTGATGATTGTGGCCTAGAAAATTTAGGTACTTCCATGTTAAAAATTGAAAACCGCAAAGGTAGCATGCTCAACTACTGCATCCTCTTCCCTGTGTCTTTTTCATAATTTTACTAATGGAATCCTTTCATTTCGACTAATTATCGCAATACTTCAACAACAATTTTATGTTTTTTATGATTGAGTCCTTTCATATAGGAAACAAGCTAACTATTGAATGAAAAGGTCATACTACATATTCAATGACGTAACACTACCTTTATGAAATTCAACTTACTTCAGGGCTAGGAAGTACAATGTGGTTTGCATTAAAGCCTTGGCATTGTCTCCATTAAAACCTTGATGTGATGTGGTGTACAAATGTACTCCATAGTATATACATTTTCTTAAAACAATAGTGAACACATTATTTCAGTTGGAGATTAAGTAATAAAAAAATAGTGTGTTTTGTGAAAGGAAAATGAATAGGACAGTCCATATGCCAAGCAAAGGGATGATCTCGATGTCATGAAGTAGGAATGAGAGAAACTAACACTGTTCAATTGGCACTTGGCCTTTGTAAAATGTCTCTCTATATTCCATTCAACATTAGCTTAAATTTGGGATTTGTCTACCTATAAATCTTTGTTAGCTTAGTTTGGATCTCAAAGCATGTAACCCAACAATACGCCTGAAAGTAAAAAAAATGTAGAAATTTGGTACATTTATGGGACAAAGCTGGGAAAATACCCTGAAACTACCATTTGTATGCTGAACTCCAGATCTGGTTGTTTTCTTGATTTCTTTGCTATGCAGTTTAATTTATCAAAAAAATCTCCATGTATCATATTTATCTCATAAATTACTAGAGCTTTTGACATTTTCCACCGCAAGGATGGCAACATGGTTGTTCCAATCTTAGAGCGTGTTGAATCCTCGATTATGAAACCAAAAAAACAAAAGGCATGTAGTTGTAACAATGTGGAATGACAAACAACAAGACCTCTTGTATATTTTTGTTGGCCCTATTTTAGCTTCCCATAAATCTATTGTCCATTGATGGAATCTCTTGATTGCAGGTTATGAACAAAATGTTATTTTTGAATAAGTTTTAAAAACATTCAAGCAATTGGAAAGTGTGAAGCCAACCTTTGCAACCTTCGCCAACATCCTCCCTGCCTAGCCCATAGAGCTTTGAAATAGACATACATAAAATGATAAAGCATCATTTTCTTTGGTGTTTGTACCCGTCCTAGTAGACATGCATTCAAAATTAGAACATATAGACAAGGGAGATCAAATATTTGACAAAATGTCTTGACAAAGATATCACCAAATCGAATGCTATGGTTGTAGGATATTCACAATTGGATGTATTGCAAAGGCTTTAGAAGGTTTCATCTATAGTCCATTCATGGAATCCCTTAACTGCAAGTCATATATTCTAAATTCCATCTTTATGCTCTACCAATCAATAAGATTCACACTTCTTCAACTTAGTAAAATGTAAACAAATTGAGCCACTATAACCACTGACCATGTTTTACTTTTAAGATTGTATATTTTTTGTTTCAGTTTTCTTAGTATGTGGAAGACAATGCAGATCCTGTAGTTATTACATAATATGGAAAAACATTTCTTTCATACTTCCATGGCCGCACATACATTGCGACAATGTTGGTAAAAGATTGCATAATCTAGCTTAATGCCTACCAATCGCATTTGCGTAGAGTTTCAAAGCCCTTTCAATAGTTCATTGTGCATTGTCCTTGCTTCCAAAGACAAAGACGATGCAACAATGACCATTTGGTAATCTCTTCACTATTACTGCATTCACGCACTTCTCAAAAATGACATGGTGTTCGAAATGTGAAAACGAGACGCCGCCAAGAATATTATGTACAGAGTACATCCTCTCTGTGTTGATAAATTTAGGGACATGGAGAGGAGAGAGAGAGGGGGGCAGAGTGCAGATGGAAGACATAAATATATATATAAATTAGAGAATGAGAGGGAGAAATATAAAGATAAAGATATAAGTAGTAATTAATAGAGAGAGGTAGAAAGGGGGAGATATATAGGCATAGAGAGAGATAGAGAGATGACAAGATAGAGATACATATAAAAAGAAAGATGGGAGAATAAATGTCGAGATGTAAAGATTAAAAGGTATAGGAAGGGGGTGATGGAGAGAGATGGTTGGATAGAGATATAGATGCATATAAAGTTGGAGGATGGGGAAAAATTGATAGAGAGTTCTAGAGATAGATCAAGAGGTAAAGATAGAAAGAGGTCTAGGGAGATACAGAGGGAGACATAAGGAGGGAGAGATAGAGAGGAAGAGTTATTAAGATATATAGATGGTGAGATATATTTATACAAAGATAAGGAGATCTAGAGAGGATGAGAAGGAGTGACAAACAAAGGGACCAATACTTAAATGACCTTTCCATAACTCTACGACGTTCCCATTGCACACTAAGGTGCGATTGCTAGTAAAATAAATATGATATAATAAAATAATTAGTAATAGTTGGAGTGTTCCCCTACGGATCTTTTGTGTGGTCTCTCATGTGACTTCAATACCTTATACATATTATTATTTTCCTTCAAGTCTGCAATCATCCTATATTCTTCAAAATCAGAACAAAGGGAATAACTATTTATAGGAAACCCTAAATTGGCTTTCCAACAAGTTTTAGTAGAAATTTTTTCCTTGTAGAAAAAATAGGTGATTGTTGCAAAAAAAACCTATATGGTACATCTTTTCAATATATAGTCATCTATTTGTTCTAGAATTTATATGGAGATGTTGATATTTGAAGGTATAGGAAGGGGGTAATGGAGAGAGAAAGATGGATAGTGTTTAAGATTTTATCTTAAACTAGGTAGGCATTCTTAGGCTAATGAAGCGATGGAATTGTCAAGGGATCAAAAGGGTCTTGACATGATAAAAATTAAATTTAATATTTAAAATTGACAAATAGTTTAAAATATATCTCTGAATTAAAAAATATTAAATGCTTATATTAATTAATATATATTCATTTTGTATAATTTGATATTTATTTATTTTATCAAATATTTATTAAATAGCACCTGAAATTAAGGAGTGTTGACGATTAGACAAAAAGTGAATAATAGGTACAACTTATATAAAAAAATTTCTAAAAATAATTAACATTAAAAATAATAGAATGTACAAATGAAAGATATATATTTATTTGATTAATGTATCTATAATTAATTTATAGAATTTTTAACATAATAATATAGATGTAATTTTTTGATTTGTTTTTTTAATTGTTTACCAACAAGGTCATATTATGCTTGAAAAAGGAGAGGGGGAGATCTAGATGGAGATATAACAATCAAACAAGGTAGATATAGAGGGGGAAATAGTGAGAGAGAAACATATAACGAGATAGGATAGAGAGGAAGATGAAGATGGAGGAGAGGGTTATGTGGAGAAGAAAAGGGATAGATAAAGAGAGAGGAAAAGGGGGTAGATAGATATGGTAGAGATAAATATATATAGAGGAGACATAAGGAAAGAATGAAAGAATGAAAGAGGGAGAGATAGATAGATGAAGATAGAGATAGGAAGTGATATATAAAGAGAGGTAGAGAGGGGGAGGATATAGGGATAGAGAAAGATGGAGAGATAAAGAAGGAGAGGGAGAAGAGAGGGAGAGATGGATAGNAGAGAGAGAGAGAGAGAGAGAGAGAGAGAGAGAGAGAGAGAGAGAGATGGATGGATGGATGGATGGATGGAGAGAGGGATATATCTCTAGATATGGAGGGTGGGAGGAAGATAGAGATAGAGATGAATATAGTGTGAGGAATGAGAGAAAAATAGATAGAGATAGATCGAGAGGTAAAAATAGAAAGGGATCTAGGGAGATACAAAGGGAGACATAGAGAGGGAGAGATAGAAAGAGATATAGATGGTGAGATAAAGAGATATAGAGATGACGAGAGGGAGAGATGGACAAAGAGACAAATAAATAGAGAAAAATGTATCTCTCTCTATCTCTCTATTTGTTTCTCTCCCTCTCCTATCTTCATCTCTACATTTATCTTCCTCTCTCCCCCTCTACTCTATACGCACCT
>MU225215.1:5246254-5269339 GCA_018584345.1 Thuja plicata | reverse complement strand
TCCATATTTATTATTTCATATCTCACTATCTTTATTTCATTATTTGTCCAACTCTCTCGACTCTTATATCTCTCCTCTATCTCTCTTTATATATCACATCATATCTCCTCCTCTCTATATATGTATCTCTTCCATCTCTATCTATCCCTCTCTTCCTTTGTCTCTCCCTTTTCTTTCCATATCTAACTCCATATCCACCTTTCCCTTGATATTCTTTCCCCTGTCTTGATCTCCTTATACCTTTCTCTTGCCCCGCCACCCTCCCATAGCCCCCTCCCTCCTCTTTCTATTGCAAACATAGCACAAATCTTTTATCAATGGGTTCAATGATCTTCCCATTTAGACCTTAATTATTGCACAAATGTATGCAAAAGAAAGGCCAAAATCTTTCTTAGTTTACCTTCCATACCTCTTCAGCGTACCCATTGCACACTAAGGTGTGATTGCTAGTTATAATATTTTTATAAGGCTTCCTCTCAAAGAATTCAAACATCTTTTTTTTATAATAAACTTTTATCTTGAATTTGATATGTTAAAATACAATTTTAAAAAAATATGCTATTTTTGTATTTTCATTAATTTTTTATCATAATTATTTATTTATTTTCAATATTTTCTATTTCACTAGTAAATTTTTAAAGTATTAGTTGGCTTATTTTGATTTTTTAGTACTTAAAATATTAAAAATATTTTCAATTAAAAATTATGTTATAAATATGAAGATTTTAAATAGCTTAGGTTTATGAATAGTTTAACTTTCTAAATATCATTTATAAAAAAATATTAGTATAGATATCTTTAAAATGTGAGAGATATCAATTTAGAGCTATTCAATTTACTTAAAATATTATTTTATTTACAATATAAATTTTATATGTTAATAAATATTTTGTCATAATGTCATTTTTTTGTATTCTAGATATAATATAAACAAATTACACATTGTCTCTATTCATATTGTCCTACTACAATATAATATACACCAGTTCTTACATCACAATATGAAGGATCTTTTTATTACACTTTTATTTTTCTATCTAATAAAAAAAAAATCATTAAGGACCTAACCAAACATCGATATATAGTACTAGACTATAAGGTATATGTATGAAATCAAAACTCAGTTTTTGTGGAACACTTTAGCTAGGTCTCTATCATACCCTTTCTCCTCCACCCATGCCACCCAACCTAACCCTTCTTCCATCCATTTGATCACCTTGCCTTCTTGGACCTACTCGCTATAGGGGTGATCAACTCTAGCTTCCACTGGTCACGGGGTCTTCACTGAAGGGGCAATACACTATCACGTGCATTCATATTGGGGAGTTTAAAATGGGCAAAAAAGGGGCAATATATTGCCTAAATAGGGGACAGGGGGTTTTTTCAGGGTGGAGGGTGGAGGTTTATATAGGAAAACAAGTGTGGGGGGTATTGGAGGGGGTGACAAAAAGGGAGTTTGGGGTAATATTTTTTGAAAATAGGGGATTCTTTAGTATGCCACGAACGCACATGCTATGATTCTAGTTCACTAAGTGAAGCCCATGTGCCACTAGTATAGGGCCAGTTGTTGCAGGTGGTATAGTAGCCAAAGGTACCACTACTATAGGTGCTTTTATTGCTACACCATCTCTATCTCTCTGGTGCATAAGTTCAGGCATGAAATTGTGAAGAGCAGTCTCGAAGGGAGTTCTCTCCTATGATCTCTCACCCCATGTATAACCATTGGATACCTCCCACCTAAACACCCTTCCTATTCCATCTTGTAGCAAATCTTTGAACTTTCTCTTGACCAGCTTCATAGTAACTGTAACCTACATGTCAATGCCAAAAAAATGAGTCTCCTCATAGACTTAGTAAGAGTTCTAGCCATGCCACTGAACACATTGTTATTTCTAAACTTCCAAATAATCTAAAGAATCTTAGTTTAAAGACAAGACAAAAAGACATTGAAACTCTTCCTAAGGCCCAACATATTTCTAAGAACAATCTTAAAAGCATTAATATTCTCATTAATAGAAAAGAAAAATATTTTCCATATTACTCTAGGAAATATGCATTCAAAAAATAGGTATTTCAATGTCTTGGGAGTTCTGCAAACTATACGTAAATTAAAGTCCCCATTAGGTTTCTTAAGGGGTAGTCTGTGGAGAATCAACCTCCACAAAAACCACTTTTTCTTAGGTTCTGCCAGCCCGCCCTAAAGGCATTCAAAATTTTTACGCCAAAAAGAAGAGTCATAGTTGACATCCCAACAAGCATTAACATGACAAAAAATATCCTCATTATCAGCAACGGAGGAGTATAAAGTTTTGGCCTTTACACAAGGAAGAGGAGTACCATCATGCCAAACAAAATAGAGAAATATGTTGTCATTTGTAATGCACTTCTTTGGAAAAGGAGAGAGACTGGCACGGTTCCCTCAAGATAGAGTATGTTCTCCACTGCACCTGTGGTATGCCAAATCTTAACCTTGGCTCCTCCCATTCCACCATTTTCCCATCCTTTGTAATGTCAGAATTTGTTTTAATCCCCATCGCAGCCCAACTTTTGGATAAGCACCCTTGTAATAGGGCAAGGGGCTTGTCCCTGTGCTTAAGATTCCACCAAATAGATCTTTCCCCACACACCTTATTATAGCATGAGATAATACCATTCAAATATATAAAGTGTCTCACATGATCCTATCCCATCCATATATATCTAAACACATCTAATCCGACCACTCTGAGTAGGAAAAAACTAGCAATGAGGTCACAAAAATTGAGTCCTTTCCAAGAAGATCCCTTACAGGGCATTGACCTACTTATATTATTCCTTATCAGAATCTTCCAAGGTTCTAGCCTTTGTGCTTTAAATATCCACTTAGCTACTAGAGCTATGCCTTGCAACTTTAGATCTTTCAACCCCAAGCCTCCCATGACTTTTCTCATAGAACACCATTGTCACCTCATTGCACGTCTTTTCCTCCCTCCCTTGCCATTAGACCATAGATACTCTCTAACATGTTTCTAAATATGGTTAAATTGATATTGATTAAATAGCCAGGAAAATGAATAGTAGATGTTATAGGAAGAGAGGATCTTCTGACACACCTGATATCTCCCAGCCAAAGACAAATAATTCTTATCCCACTTGCATAATTTTCTGTCAATTTTAGCCCTGATCCAATACCACTTTTCCCTTAAATCAGGGCATACTACTAATGAAATCCCCAAATACCTCACCTAATGCTTAGGGCCTCCCCAAGCAAGATCATATGTATCAAACCAAGTCGGAGAGTGTCCATCCCATCCCAACATGATGGATATAGGGAGAGAGACTTTACTCCTTGAGGCACTACAAAATAAATCTAACTTGATCATCAGACTGCCCAAAGTTTTTCCTCCAATTCCATTAGAATGGTTGTCATCAGTAAACTGCACATTTGTGAGGTCCTCTCCATTAGGGAGATTAACTCCCTGAACTTTTAGTGATATAGAATTATCCCTTAGTAGATAATATAGTGCATCCGCTGCTATTACAAATAATGTTGGGGTGAGTGGGCACCCCTGTCTAATGGATCTAGATAGATTTATGTAGCCTGATTTACATCCATTGTTGTCAACTTTTGCATTATCATCTTTCAATAGAACCCTCACCATCTATTGGAAATCTAAGACACTCTATCATCATGATAATAAACCCCCATTCTATTCTCTCATATGCATTCTCATAATCAATTAACAACATACTCACTTCCTGATTAGAGTCCTTGGCCCAACTCATTGCTTCTTAGCATGTGCAAAGATTTATGAGTATGTATTTTCCCTTAACAAAACTGGTTTGATAAGGATTGATAATCTTTGGGAGAACATTCTCCATCCTTTTAGCAAGCACTTTGGCCATGATTTTGTATGAGACGTTAAGAAGTGTAATCGGTCTCCCATTCTTGATTAGTGTTTTGTCTCCCTCTTTGGGGACCATTTTAATGTGACCAACATTTATGACTTTGTTTAGAGTCCCTTTAGAAATGGAATCATGATACACCTAACAAAGATCCTTCCCAATCCACCCTATATTGCTCTTATAGAACTCCACAGGCTGCCCATTTCGTCCTGGTGATTTATCACTACTCAAAGCTCTTATGGCTTGGTTGATATCCTCCACCATGATCTCTCTACCTAGCAGCTCTGCATCTTCCAAACTGACTTTATTCATAATGATGCCCTTAATTTTCCCTCTAGCCCTTTCCATGACTAAACCAATGTCTTCTTATGTAAACAACTTTCCATAGAATTGAGAAAATGCCATCAGCATCCCCTCCGGATCTATGATATTAATTCCTCCCTCCCAGATACTTTCTATCCTTTCCTTGGCTTCCTTATTCTTTGATAACTAGAAAAAGTATTTTGTTCATTTATTCCCATGGTTGAGCCAATTCATCTTGGCTCTAACTTTGGTGCCCTGAATATTAAAATTTTGAAGCCTTCTCAGTGAATCTCTTGCTTGCATAAGAACATCATTAGCATCCTGGTTAAAGGGATCTCTCTGCATACAATCCTCGGCCTCTAACAACTTATTGTGCAATAAAATCTCCCGCTGCCTGACATCTTTGGCCATTTTTCTCCCCACCACCTAGAACAAATTTCTCCAACTCTTTGTATTTTGTACCCACCTATCCACCTCATTAGTGTGATTCACCACCCATGAGTTAAATTATTTGATAATGCCTACAACACTGAGGACATCCTCATCCTCTAGTAATATGGTATTTAGTGCAAAAGAATTCTTTTTGATACCCTGGGCTAAAGAGGCACCATAGGCAGAGATCTCAGCCACAACTGGGTGGTGATCAAATAATGTATAGGGAATGACCTTTATGAAAGAGCTCTCTTCTTCCTTTTTGAGTATAAAGGTATCTTATTTCAATATAGAAATGGTCTAGTCTACTGTAGATCCTCCTACCCCGTGTTGAAAGTTGCACCAAGTATACGAAATGCCTCTATTGTCATTTTTATTAACAATTAAGGGGTCAAAGAGGTTTAGTCTATTCAACATCTTGTACCAGAATAATTATTCATCTTCTTTCCATTCAAATCTACATCCCCCTAATTTGTCTCGAGGTCTCTCAATCATATTAAATTGACCTCCTATAATCCATAGAATATCCTCCAACAGAGACATCCATTTCCACAACTCCACTCTCTTTGTAGTCATTGGGAGCATAGAGAGAGAAAAAAGAAAATTCCATACCGTTGTCTTTAAGGACAATCCACACCAACCTATAGCATGGAGAGACTCCCCACTTGATACCGCATTTTTCCATTTAACACCTATCAAGCTGGCAGGTTAGTAGTGAAGAAATCTACCTCTCTCCATATGCATCTTAGATTAATCTCCAAACAAAAGGATACTACTTTAATTTCTTGCAAGAGTAGAACATTTACAAGCATGGTTGTCATTGCACCAAAAGATCGACCTATTAATTCATGATATAACCACTAGACTTATAGAATCTACAGTCCGTAGTTAAACCATGTCACGAATCTCATGAGGGACACTAGTGCACTACCAACAATCCCCCAGCGTCACTTGCTACAGGCCCATGTCACTCACAGAGAATATTTGAACATGTGACCAAGCTCTAATACCACTTGTTACAAGTGTGGTTGTCGTTGCACCAAAAGATCAACCTGTTAATGCCCAATACAACCACTAGACTTATAGAATCCACAAGACGTAGTTAAACCATGTCACGAATCTCACGAGGGACGTTGGCACACTACCAACAAGAACATACATGTTCTTGCTTGAGTTTAAGAGCCTTTTGAAAATATATTTTCTATCTAGGGATTCCATCCCCATCACATTCCAAGAGGCACACTTCAAATCCATAGTCATCAAGGAGTGGTATTGATCGGAGCTTTGAAACTTTTATAGCACTTGGGCAAAACCCCCTTGGGAACCTTCTTATCTTGTCTAGTTAGGGTAGAGCCACTTGGCCTACCCCTTTTCCTTTTAATCTTAAATTCATAGGTTTTCTCAACACCCAAGGTGGGTTTATTGAGTACCACCTGGGTGATACCACAATAGTAGGTTACACTTTTTTGCCTAAACGGACATTGAAGTCTACATTTTGAGAAAAACCTTCATATTCGGATGCATATTGTCGTTAAACTGTTTGAAATCGGAAGATGAAGTAAACTAGAGTCTTTTAGGATTTTCTGTCTAGATTCTAAATATATTTTTTTAATTTTTTTTTGAATTGATTTTAATGATTTTTTTTTCTCCCACTAAAACTGCTATGTTGCTAAAAACGTCATTTTCAAAAAGGTACAATGACTTCGTACAACATAACTTTTTTTCCAAAATAGATATCAATGCGCTTCTTTCGAATTTGGTTTTGTGACATCCATACCGAGGGCATGCGATTGGTTTGATGACATTATCATTATTATTGCATATTTTATGAACGTTTTAAGTAGAGTCAACCGTAATTTTGACATACCTTGACTGCGTAGCTGATAACTTGTTGTGTATTTGTCAAAATTCAAAAAAAAAAAATTTGATAGAAAGAAGACTCAAAGCAGGACGACACTGTTATTTTTCAATTTTTTTTTCTCTTTTCTACTATTTTTCATTGAACGTCAAACTTGGAGGTTTATATTCGATAAAAAACCTACATTCGATGCACTCCAATAAACATAGACCTAATTAATTCAAAAATTGTCAAATATATATTCGTTAGAAAGCTCATTCAGATTACTTGTGCGATACAAAAGGACACCTCCCTATTCTTCCATTTGAGCTCTGCGCTTGAGCCCTGAAGCCATGAAAATTGTAGATTTTTGCTAGCCTTTGGAAATGGCCTCTATTCAGAGACTTTCGATAGAAACTAATTAGTTTTGATAGAAAGTACTTTCTTAGTTTAATGTCGGCATGGGTTGAAACCCACCAAAATCTTAACTGGTTAGTTTCGATCGAAACTAGCTTAGTTTCGATAGAAACTAAGTTAGTTTCGATCGAAACTAGGAAAAAAAGGTAGTTTCGATCAAAAATAAGAATGTTTCGATCGAAATAATCGGGTACTTTCTATTGAAAGTAACTGACTAAATTTCCCGCCTTGCGGATTTTTTGAAGAATTTTTTCCTCCGAAAAAGTGTAACCCACTATTGTGGTATCACCCACCTCCTTCTTACCTCTCTTAGCTTTGGTCTTTTTCCTAATCTTCCATTCATCTAGAGCCTTCAACACTTCATCCACCACATCACCCTCCTAACATCCTTAAAAAGGGACAATATCACATTCCAAGGCATCACCTACCTCGGGAGTAGGGACACCAACATCTTGCTTTCCAAATCCATATACCATGTCGCCCACCTTTGAGGGAAGAGCATCTCCAATGCTAGAATGATCAATGCCATTGATACCAAATTGGAAGGGTCTGGATGGGGGGGTGACTGTCGTCGTGATCACAATAAGGCAATAATTAGAGAGACAATCCTCATAATCATATGCATCCTTGATGGCCTCAAGAGCATCAACATTGTCCAACACATCAGGCTCAGTCCCTCCTCTTAAACTCGAATGGGCATCTCCAGCCTTCCCCTCACCCTCATGCTCCTTTAAATTAGATATACTAATAGGGATCACCCCATCATCAGAGATATGCTTCTTTAAGGGGTGAGGAGACTTGCAAAGGTCTTGTTTAGCAGGGAGGTCCAACTCTCTCAGGGTTGCCCTGCAATCACCCCCATCTTTAATAAACTTCTCAATTCTCTTCTTGGTTTCAGATAGCTACCTAATTTTGCCCATAGCCAATTGTTGGGCATTGAGGGTTTTGTGTTTAGGGGGACCACCAAGGGCGACATTCACTTTATCATTAGGCTTGGAGCCCTTTTTAGGATAATAGGCATGTCTTAGAGCCTTTTTAAGCTCATTGAGTTTTGCAGCCAAAGAGTCTCTGTGTCTCTCATCCACAAGGGTGGGTTCTTCAATCATCAGTGCATCAGTGGCCTTGTTTCTATCCAAATGTAGGTTCAAATTTTCCTCCCCTTTAGGAGCATTTTCTGCATTAGGATTAAAATTAGCGGAGACCCTTCCTTTAGGGTTTGTATCATTTTTACTATTAGGGTTCAGGCCCGTATTCCCTTCAGGGTTTTTATTCATTTGTTTATTGAGGTTGATATTCTCATTATTTTTTCCACTGGTCTTATTGACTCTTAACAGGATTCCTCTCGTGATGCCCATGTTTTCTACAAAGGAAGCATGCATTCAAACTGCCCAAGATTTCAATAGGGCAAGACACTGATACTTTTTCCATTTCAATTTTGAGTACCTTGGGGATGTTCATTCTAGGGTTAGAGCAACCAATAGCCTTGCGTCCATATGAGGCGAGAGGGAGGCTAATTCCTCCATTCTGATAACCCTACCGATGACCTCAAGGGTTTTTGGGAGAAGATTCCAAAGATATGAGGACACATTTTTTATTGTGACCCATCTAGGGCACTATAGGGCCAAGACTTCATCTGTATTAGCATCCGAAGACCAAGCAATGAACCTAAACACACACGGGCCAATATTCCAAAATTGTCGTTTCACAACTTCTTTTTTGCTGAGAGGGTTTTTTTATGAAAATCACAATAATCCTCTTTGAATCATTCTACAAAATATGAAATTTAACCCTAATTTCTTATAACAGACATTATTCATCCATTCACTCATGCAGCTCCTAGACAGAATCCTAGCAATATCTTGGGCTGCAAGAAAAACAATTATGTCTTTTAACCTATCTTTTTCACATTCAATAGCTTTGGACATCGAAAGATTAGGTTTAACAACGAGAGAGGCAATAGGGGAACCCTTACCTCCTCTAGATCCATCTTGCTCGGAGAAATCTATGCACAGGGTGCTTCCTGGCTCGAATCTGGCATCAGCAAACAGTCTTTTCTCCTCCGCCACCACTTCCCTAAAAGATTTCTTCCTGACGTCTCTTCCAACAGCGGTTGTGGCAGTGCCGACTGCTTCTTTGGCAGCGAACTAGGTTGATTTGATAGAGCCATCAGCCATATAAGGCTGAAAGAACTTTGGCAGGGGCACGAGGGCGACCTCCCTGCGATCGGTCAAAAGATCGGTCGCGCACATAGGGGAGGCCTCTTCTCAGAGAAATTTAATGCCCTAGTTGCAAACTGATCTAGAGAAACTCCAGTTTTTTTCCTTCCATAATATCAATTTTAATATAAAAAATGAGAATTTTTGTTAATATATTCAATCTTTCACTTCACTATAGAATGTTTCTTTACATTAATTAGATTTCATTTTAAATAATTCAGTTCATTTCTAATCATTTGACTTATAAATGATATAGATTTTTAAATTTTATTTACAATACATTAGACTTTAATACAAATAAATTAATTATATTTATAATAAACCAAACAAATCTGGTTATTTTAAATATGTAATTCTTGAAATATTTAAAAATATTTGAAATTTAATCCATTCTAAATATATTGGACAAACCTTCTCTATTGAACTATTATGACCATTGCAGCTTGGAAGGTCAGCTAGTAAAGACAGTGGTGAATGATCTGATTAGAACATTGGACAGAGTGCCCTTACAAGTTGCCAAGCACCCAGTGGGATTAGACAACATCAAGAATCTTCTCCTTCAGAAATTAAATATCAATTCAATGAAAGAAGTGGTTAAAGTTGGAATATGGGGTATCGGTGGTATTGGCAAGACCACAGTTGCCAAGGCTGTGTACAATCAAATTTATACAAAATTTGAAGCTGCTTCCTTTGTAGCTAACGTCCGTGCCACTGCTGTACATGCCACAGGCCTGACAAATTTGCAAAAGAAAATTCTTAAGGATTTAACCAAAAATGATTACACAGTGGAAGATGTTGATGAAGGCATATCTTTTTTCAAGGATCATTTGCGAGGAAAACGTGTGCTGTTAATTTTGGATGATGTGGATGCTATTGGACAATTGAATGCTCTTGTTGGGGATTGGTTGTCTATTGGCAGCAGAATTATTATAACCTCCAGAGACAAACACATTCTCAATGTTGCTCTCATATCATCCGAATGTCTTCATGAGGTGAGTGGATTAGATATAAATGAAGGTCTCCAGTTATTTAGTTGGCATGCTTTTATCAGAGCGTCTCCAAGTTTCAATTACAGAGATCTATCTAAAAGAATAGTGAAAGCTTGTAAGGGACATCCTCTTTCACTGGAAGTGATTGGATCCTTCTTGTATGATAAACAAGATGACACAGGTTGTTGGATGGAAGCTCTTCAAACCATTACCCTCAATCCAGAAATTCACAAAATACTCTACATCAGTTATGATGCCCTTAGTAACATTGAAAAGGAAATATTTCTCGACATTGCTTGCTTCTTTATTGGAGAAGCCAAAAGATTACCTATTATTTTTTGGGAATCTTTGTACAGTATGGTAAACATTGCTCTATCTAATCTTTCAATGAAGTTGTTAAT
Organism: Thuja plicata; assembly: GCA_018584345.1. Classification (NCBI taxonomy): domain Eukaryota; kingdom Viridiplantae; phylum Streptophyta; class Pinopsida; order Cupressales; family Cupressaceae; genus Thuja; species Thuja plicata. The sequence goes on along the minus strand of MU225215.1, from coordinate 5,258,859 downwards.
AAAGATTGATGGTAAAGGTGCATTTGATATGCATGACCATTTGAGAGATCTGGGACGAACCATTGCAGAAAGAGAAAGTGAAGGTACCCGTCTATGGAAAGCTGCCCATTTAAACAACCTATCCAACAACGTCAATTTCTCTCGCCTTCGGATCAATGGAACTAATCTAGAGAGCCTTGAAATATTGTACAGACCCAGTCTTCGCTACCTTCATTTGCAGAATGTGCACATTGATGGTTTGACAGAAGACACGCCAGCCATGCTTCCTCCAAGCTTGATATGGTTTAGGTTGAAAGATTGCACCTTTACAATAGGGAATAACAGAGTAAGAAACAAAATAGTTACAGTAACCAGTAAGATGTATAGCACTATGGAAGACGGATCACTCCAGATTTGTGGGCAACATTAAGCAGTTGAAGATTATGCAACTAAATAACAGCAACATCCGTTCTATACACCCCCTATTTTCACTTCTTAATGTACAGCAGATGCAGTCCTTGGAGTTGAGACAGTGTGGATGGTTAAATAACCTCCCTGATACCATCGGCACCCTGTCACAGCTTGAACACTTGGACTTAGAAGGGTGTGGAAGGTTAAATAACATCCCTGTTACCATTGGGAACCTATCACAGCTGAAGCACTTGAGCTTGGCATTCTGTGGAAGCTTAAACAATCTTCCTGATACTATTGGCAACCTGTCACAGTTGCAGTACTTGAATTTGGGAACATGTTGGAGTTTAAAGAATCTCCCTCATACCATTGGTAAATTGTCACAGCTGCTGCATTTGAACTTGACGAAGTGTGCAAGCTTAAATAAGCTCCCTAATACCATTGTCAACTTGTCAAAGCTGCAACACTTGGATTTGGGATGGTGTACAGAGTTAGATAACCTCCCGAATACTATTGACAACCTGTCACAGCTGCAGTTTTTAAGCTTGAATGGATGTAAGAAGTTAAATAACCTCCCTAATACCATTGGCAACTTACTACAGCTGCAGCAATTGGACTTGGAACACTGTGAAAGCTTAAATAATCTCCCAGATACCATTGGCAACCTGTCACAGCTGAAGGACTTGAACTTGACATGGTGTAAGAAGTTAAAAACCCTCCCTAATACTATTGGCAACCTACCACAGCTACAGCGCTTGGACTTGGGAGAATGTAAAAACTTAAATAACCTCCCTGAAGCCATTGGCAACCTGTTACAATTAAAAGACTTGAGCTTGAATGGATGTTCAAGGTTAAATAACCTCCCTCATACTAACAACCTGCCCCAACTGCAGTTCTTAAACTTGAATGGATGTTCAAGGTTAAATAACCTCCCTAATACCATTGGTAACCTAGTACAGTTGCAGGACTCGGAAGAGAGTGAATGGTACGACCCGTCACTGCTTTACTTCTTGAAGTTAAAGGATGAGTTAAAGGATGTAGAAGTTAAAAATCCTCCCTAACATGTTTTCTTTAATCTTCCTGGTACCATTGGCAAGCTGTGAACCTGTCACAGCTGTAACAATTGTGCTTGAATAAATAATCTTCCTAATAAAATTGGTAACCTCAACATACTACTCTGATTAAACAAGTTGAAACATTCTTAATCCTTTAATTTAAGAATGAATAAATATTCTTTCAATCGAATTGCTTAATGTCTCAGACGGTGAATACACTCCAAGAATGATTCTGCATCTTACGCATTTTGTTTTTTTATCTCCTCTAATAGATCATGGCAACTTAGTTTTCTTTATGACAATTTACTCACAAATCATCTTTAATATATATATATATATATATATATATATAATTTTGTTTTAAATTACTTATATTTTAATTTCTTTAAATTATGAAATAATGGTTGATTTAATCTTTTTTTAATGTTTAAAGAGTTTGATTAACAGAAGACATATTAATTAATATTGGCAAACTCCCAACCATGTACAATTATATAATATTTAAATAATATATGAAAAGAATATTAAAGATTTTTTAGAAAGCAGATTTTTATAGCTAGATTAAGTTCATATTTATACTTGATAGATCTACATTAGTTATGGACATCAATTATATGAATAGACAATGTGTTTCCATATACTAGAACATTTGTGTTTTAGTATTATTAAAGTTTCTATTCATAAATGAATCATTTTAAATAAATTGGAACAATATATTCAAATTTCTAACTAAATATCATTGTTGTATTCATTTAATTTATAAACATTTAATCTAGTTTCATTATATGTTTGAACCATTATATCTTAGATAATTAATATTGCTTGTTGTAACTTTAATTTTATTAATCTAGATTTATTTGAAATGTTGAATATTATTTTATTTTTTCCTTTTTAATTGAAGCCTCTAATTTTATTGGAAGTCCTCAACCTAAAATACTTAGAAAGGATTATAATTGTGTTATGGAAATGTTTATTTCAAAAAAATGATCTAAATTATATTTTTAGATTGTACATTAATTGTTATAAGAAATTGTAAAGGAAAATATAATTTCCTTCCAAAATTATTAAGAAATTGTAATATTAAATATTGATTTAGAAGTTAAATGTGAAGCAAAAAGATACGAATTTTAATGAACAAAAATGAATTACCTTGATGAGGGTTTTAGCATTTGTCCTTAAACTCGGAACCATATCTCTCTATCTATGTGTTCCCTATGTTTGGTGCAACACCTTGTGTCTCTATTTGGATCAAGTTAATGTCTCTATATAATTTTTGCATAGAATATGATCTTGCTAGTTTTACACTCTTGTTCTCTTATTCACATAATCTGCTACTCTCTACTCAGGGCTAAAGATTGGTAGAATGTTTAGAGCACTAGTAGATGTCTAGTAGGCAAGTTCTCTTAGCTTAGCTTTAATAAAGGATTGACTTTGCTCTCTCGCCACATAAAAATAATCTTTAACTATGTAAATATTCTATATGATGAATATGTAGATCTAGATTCATTTTAGAGCATTAGTAAAATTGTAGTATTTCTTTTGTTGACTGCGAATGATATCTGAATGACAATTCTTGTACCAAATAAATGTTAATGAGTACCCTCTAAATATCAGACGATTGAAATTAAAATACAAACATATGTTTAGTTAGCTCTAGGTAAGAAAGTAGCCAAAATTTGAAATTGTAGAGATTATAACTATAGGCACAAGACCAGTTTTGTGCATATGTGATCAGAGAAGCCCAATTTATATTTCTTTATGGTATTCCCACACATTCACAAAGTTAAGGTTTTGAATTACATCATCAATATTTCTATAAATTTATTTTTTAATGTTAATTTTATTTATTAATCCCCGACTCCATATGCTACCGTGAATGTTATCTTTTGTTGTTTGTGAACCTTCTCTAATAAAATTTTTTTGGAAGTTCTTTCTTGAATCTACAAGTAAAGTTATAAATATTCAAAAACATTTTCCCACGGTTGAGTCAAGTTAATGTCATGATAAAAATAACCTCCATCTTCAAGGTGACACCTTCAAATTTTAGGGAAAAGAAAAGAATTAATTTTTTATTCCATACCTAATGGAGCTATGAAAAACTATTAGTAAATAGTTGTTACTAAAAAAATCTCAAACTCAAACAATGGAGAATGACAAAATGTTCTAAAAAATAGAGAAATCATCATGATAGAATGGATCTAATCTTTTGAGAGGGGTAACTTCTTTGTATGGTAAGGTTTTGAAAACTTTTAGTACAAAATATGGGAAATGAAAAATGAGAGAAAAAGAAAGAGAAATCAGATTGTGAACATAATTTAAATGAAGCATAAATCTCCTGAATAAAAGAAGGTTAAGAAACAAGACTCCAAACAAAGTTGCAGAAAATTGTTAGTAAATAGTTATTCATTAAAAATATTTCAAGATTTTGTAATTTTTAAATAATTTTAGCCAAAAAGTACAAAGCCAAGAAATAAAAAACAAGGTAAGAAAAAGAAATCACATTGTGCACCTAAGAAACAAATCATAAATCTCTTGAATGGAAGAAATGAAATAAACAATTAAATTTATCCAAAATAATGAAAATAAAGGCCCTATACCATTTGCACATAAAGAGCAAGAAAAAAAGGTTGAACATACATAAGAAAAGCTAGCCTTGCTGAAGAAATTATTGATATAAGATCAACACTTCTTATTAAAATATGTGAGCACAAAGACTCTCCTTCCCCTTTTAGAAGCTCTTCAGATTAAAAGGTCCACAGAAAAATCTTTTTTTTACAAATTAAACTCTCTTATAAATTTTTCTCCCAACCCTTATAATTGTGTCTTGAAATTTAGGTTACATTTTTGAAAGACTTTCCAAATTGTTTCAACCATACATGAGTTTTTCTTTGTTTTCCAATGCCCCTTTGATCATTGCATTTTCAAGATGTTATTGTAACACTTGAAGTGTAGTGATTCCAAATGATTTTGTTTGACATGAAGATAACCAATGACTTTGAATATTGCACTTGCATAATATAAAATACCATTGATTTCACAAATTTGTTGGCATACCATTAGCCCAACACAAAATAATACAATAGGAAAATAGTTTTTGTGAAATAAATCAATTATTTTGGACTTAGGAAAACTTTTCAACTCCTTTACATATTGGTTTTCCCAAGATCAGGTAATGCTACTTTAAAATACTTTTCATGGCCAACCTTTGCTAGTCATCTTGGAGAGTAAGATAAAGGCCCACAATTAATAGTATGGTTGGTATAGTTCCAATCAGACCAATAATTTTTCAGTTTAGGAGCATCCCCAAAAGATAAACTATCAATGTTCTCATCATTATAAAAAATTGATTTGTTAGGTTAGCATTCCCTTTTTGGGAGATATTTTAGCTATGTATACAAGCACTATATAAGAAGCTAGCCCACTTCCAAATATAACAAGTAGCCTTGCAATATCCAATGGAACAATGTCCTTTTTAAAAATCATAAACTCAAAATAAGTATCAAGTTCATGAATCCAATCAAGAAGTTCCTCTTCATTAAGGTTTTCACAATGTGTAGAAGCCTCTACTTTGGATTTATCCCCACACTCATAACTGTTCTTATTTTTTTCTCATCATCTCCAACCAGTTCTGCAGCAACACCCTCATTGATTTCGGGTTCCTCTACTTCTTCCACATCACTCCCTTCATCAGTCACTACACCTCTTCTTTGGGCCTATCCCATGCAATCCAAACTTTCCATAATAGTCTCCATCATTTCAAATATACCTTCTTCTTGACCTCTTCTTCCTCCTCCCCAATTCATTCTCCTACGAGGCATATTACCACAAATTCCGAAATTATTAATGTTCTTATACCAATCTGATGGTATCCTTGTAGGCAAAAACAGAGGCCAAAGATTAAACAAAAAATAGAGACTGAAATGAACAATGGAAATCTCAAGTTAACTCAATGATGTCTTTATTAACCATTCAATAGCCAAGAGACAACCCCAGATTGATAAATACAAGATCCGTATATGTTAAACTAATGTTCAAGACAACTTGTTATTACAGAGGTTCAAGGCCCCAAAACAGAGAAGACTCGGTATCGGTCGTAAACCCTTATTGTACTATATACCAAGACAATGGACATAGACAATTGACTTGATCCTTCAAGGATCACTTCTACCTTCTACACACACATGTATCCTGCCTACACTTCCAGCCCATAGCCGTCGACTCCAAGAGGCATTACCTATTCCAATCTCTAATCGGTCTGCATAGAACACTTCTCTACAAAAACTACGTTTCTTCCCCTTTTGCTTCCCTTTGTGGAATATTTTCTTGACTCTCTTGGCTTAAAAAAACCCTCATTCCACTAGCCCCTGACCCTTATGAAGAAATTGGATTTTGTTTGCAACCATCACAACTGACCGCATAAACTGTTCTGTAACTAGTGACAGGAGATTTGTAAACTGGTGATAAGAGATCTGAAGAAACTAACAAAAAAATGGAAAACTAAACTAACCAAAATTTAAGAACAAAACAAATGAACGCTGACTTAAGCAAGCTAGATAGATAAGCAAGAATTTTTTTGATAGCATGATATGATGCTCCTACATCAGACTCCCCAGGCACCAAAAGATTCATGAGCTCCTTCTCATGAGTTTTTCCACTAAATGACTCAACTTGATAAGATCAGGTTAAAAAATCCATGAAGCATCCTCCAATGGATGATTTAGCCACTTGACCAAATGCTTGAGGTATTCTCGTCTTCGGGTCTCTTCAATAGTTGTTGATCTAGAATACATTCTACTTCAAGTGGAGGTGAAGTGATTCCTTGTTTCTCTGCCTCTGTTGTACCTTCTTCTCCATCTTCCTTATAAGGTTATACATCTAGCACATTGAAATTGAAGAAATGCCCAAGTCTGAAGGTAGGGTTATTTCGTAAATATTGGTTGAGAATCTTCTAAGAACCTTGCAGGGTCCCACTTTCTTCATTTTCAGTTTATTATATTCACCTTTTGGAAACCTCTCGTTTCTATTGTGAGCCATCACAAGATTAATTCTCTTTTCTTCTTATTAGCATGCTGCTTATAAAGTTGATTGCCGTCTTCTATATTCATCTTCACTTCTTCATAAAGGTCATGAATAGCTATAGCAAAATCTTCTCCTTTTGCTCTCATTTTCTCCATACCACCAAGATCTCTAAGTTCAAATACTTCCGTTGGATGCATACCATACACAATATAGAATGGGTTGAAATTTGTACTCCTATTTGGAGATCATTATATAAAAATTTTACTTGGGCTAAAACGAAATCCCAATTCCCAGGTGTATTATCATCAAGACATCTCAACATGTTTCAAAGACTTTTATTAACAACCTCTATTTGGCCATCTATTTGGGGATGGCAAGTTGAACTGAAACTCGAGTTTGTTCTTAATTTTTCTACAAAGTTCTCCAAAAATATCCCACAAATTTAGTATCCCTATCAGATACAATACTTTTTGGAATACCATGCAATCTCATCACTTTGAAATACAAATTTTCAATGTTAGTAGCATCATTGGCCTTCTTACATGATATAAAACAAACCATTTTTGAAAACCTATCCACAACCACAAATATTGAATCATTGCCTCTTTGAGTTTGAGGCAAAACCAAAACAAAATCCATACTTACCAAGTCCCATGTCTAGATGGAACCAGTAGTGGTTGATACAAACTAGCATTCTGACTCCTTCCTTTGGCATGTTGACTGACTCTACATTTCTCCACACATCTCTTGACATCTGTTTGCATCTTTGGCGAATAGTAATGAATTCCTAGCTATAAATATATTGTCCTATCCAAAATGACCAGCAAGGCTGCCACAATGCTTTTCCTTCAATAAATTCTCTCTCATAGAATCGAGCTAGGAATGCACAGTTTGTTTTCTTTGAACAACAAACCCTCTTGTAGCATATAATTCATCCAATGTCTCATATCTTTGCTAAGAGGACTACTGCAAGCTTAAAAAGCCTCCTTAAAATATGCATCATCAACATACAACTCCTTTAAACTATTAAAGCCAACAATGTTAGTCTGAATTTCACATAACAAGATACTTCTTCTACTCAATGCATCAACAACCCTATTTGTTTGTCCACTCTTATATTAAAAATTTGAAGATACTCTACCCATTTAGGATGCATCTAATTTGATTTATGTTGGCTTTTAATGAATTGCAAAGTATGATTATCTGTATACACAATGAACTCATTGGGAAGCAAGTAGTGCCTCCATTTCTTTCATGACCGAACTAAAGCATAGAATTTGAGACATAGGAAAAATATTTCTTCTTAGCATCATTTAACTTCTCACTAAAATATGCCACAAGTTTACCTTCTTGACTAAGAATAGCCTTTGTAGCCAATCCACTTGCATCACACTCAACTTGAAAAACCTTATCAAAATTAGGGAGGGAAAGGATAGGCTACTCACTCACTTTTTGCTTCAAAAATCTGAAACTCTTCTCAGCGTCATGGCTCTATTCAAAATGTCTTTTATTCCCCGTAATGGTTTCAAGAATAGGTGCAACAACATGACTAAAATTCTCTATAAACTTTTGGTAAAACTAGCGAGGCCATGGAAACTTCTTACGTCCATAGAACTCCTTGGTGTTGGCCAATCAACAATGGCTTGAACCTTCTCTTATCTATCTTCAATCCATCTTTGGACACAACGAATCCCAAGTAAACCAATTCAATCTGCAAAACACAAATATCTTGAGGTTAATCTACAACTTTTTGTCATGCAATCTCCTCATGACTATCCTCAAATGCCTCAAGTATTCCTCCTTTGACCCGCTAAACACCAATATGTCATCAAGATATACAATAAAAAAATTTCCAAGAAAGGGTTTCAAAACTTTATTCATAAGCCTTATAATAGTACTAGGTGTATTGGAAAGTCCAAATGGCATAACTAGCCATTCGTAGAATCCATCACTAGTCTTGAATGTCATTTTCAACTCATCTCTACATCTGATCCTAATATGATGGTAATCACTTTTCAAATCTATTTTAGAAAAATACATTGAGCCACTCAAACAATCCATTAGATTTTCAATTCTAGGAATAGAAAATCTATTTCTAATAGTTATCTTATTAATAGCCCTAGAATCAGTGCACATTCGCCATTCACATCCTATCTTAGGCACTAAAATAGTAGGAACAACACAAGGGCTAAGAAACCTTTCTTTATTAGTTCCTCCACTTGTTTTCTAATCTCCTCATTCTCTTTGGGAATTAGTCTAGACGTAGCCTTATATGGTAGGATAGTTCCAGGTTTCAAATCTAAATGATGACTTATAATCCTCATAGGTGGAAACTCATTAGGCAAATCAATAGCTACAATGTCCTTATGATCCTCCAAGATTTCTTGTATCTGTTTAGGAAAGTCATTTGATTTTGTAGCTGTGAATACAATTTTAGATTTAAACACGAAAGAAAAACCTACATCTTCATTCTTCATATCATGTAAGAACTCTTTACCATTTACCACCATTACCTTATTTCTACTAATGTTGTTTCTGCCCTCTTCTTGTTCTTGCGTAAGCATCAAGATATACTTAATTTCGTCCTTCTCAAAGTATAGGTATTGTCTCTTCCATCATGCACCACCTTCCTATAAAACTGCCAAGGTCTACTGAGCAATGTATGGCATACATCCATAGGCATTACATCACATAATACACTATCTTTGTAGCTACCAATCTGAAATTCAACAAGAGCTTGTTCATCAACCAATAATTTGTGCCCTTTTTGTAGCCAAGAGACGTTATATGGTGTAGGATGTTTAGTTTTCTTGAGGCCTACCATGTCTACCATCTTTGTGGCTACAAGATTATCTATACTACCACAATAAATAATCAATTTGTAGCATTTACCTTTTGACTTATTAATTAGTGCCTTTATTTGAATTAGTTCTTGGCTCTCTTTTTGCGGCTTCAACAATACCCTCTTGAATAGCATTGACTCTCCTAATTTTGGTTAATCCTTATGGCCAACAGGTGACCCCATACTCTCTTGGTCTACTTTAACAATTTGATTACTCTTTTCAAACTTAGTATGCCCTCCTTGTGATGATTCTGGACATTCCCAACTTTTATGACTAGGACTTTGGTTGAACTTAAAGCATTTACCGACAAAACCTTTTCCTCTTCCTTGAAAACCACCCCCTCAATAAGATCTTCCTCCTTTATTGTGATAACCCCCTCTTTCACTATTCACTTCCCCACTATAACTAGAAGCACCTTCTTCTAAATGATGTTGTTTTCCTCTTCCATCTCGCTATCCTCTTCCTCTAAATCCTCGTCCTCTCTTCTTTTCTTGTTGATTTTGCTTCCTTAGCGATTTATTTTCTTCGTTGAGGGTCAATTGATAATCCTCTTCAAGACTTCTAGGGGATGCAAGACTTAACTTGTCTTGCAAACTAAACTTCAACCCATTCAAATACCTTGCCACTTTCTCCATGTCTTCCTCACTATGACAAGATCTAATCACCAACTTGTAAAACTCCTCAGTATAATCTTTTACTGACATATCTTTTTGTCTCAAGTTATACAATCTTTTTAAAAACTTGGTCTGATAATCACTAGGAATGAAAGTTTTGACTTCAACTTGGCAACCATCCAATCCCAAGACTTAATCTTCTCCTTATTCTTCTTTGTCTCTCAGTTTGAACATAATCCCACCGTATTGTAGTGTGGCCTTTGAGTCTTGTAGAGGCAAACTTCACTCTCTTCTCTTCTACCACTCCTTCAAACTCAAAATAATTATCAAGTTCATGAATCCAATCAAGAAGTTCCTCTCCATTGGATTTGTAATTAACCTGAATTTCACGTGTTGTCAGAAAATACATCATGGTTATGAACCTATCAAATATTTCCAATTATGTACAAGGAATCACCCAAGTCATTCACATTATGATAAAAGGCATTGGTGGAAATGTAGGGGAAAGAGCGATCTTTGTATTGTAAATTGTTTCTACTTCAAGTGTCAGAATCTGACATGTTTCCAAGAAGGTCATTGGGTTCCGACACAATTTCTTCCACGCTATAAAATCTCGATGGGTTCCCAAAAACCACTAGAGCTCTGTTTGGTTACAGGAATTAGAAAATGTTGAATTTGATTAAATGTTGGAAATGGTCAAATCATGGATTTGATATTCTGATTTTTCATTTTCGGATTATAGTTTGGACCGTTTGGTTGACCTGAAATATGAGCGAGAAGATGTATTTCCTCTCTTTGGTTCCACATTTTCAAACTGGAATTGGAATTTGAGTATGGTTTATTTATTTATTTTTGAATTGTTTTAATATTTTCAAAATGAGTTTCCTGGCTGGAATGGTGGACAAATAAGTGAAACATCTTGTTTAAATAAAGTGTTATGAATATGGAATTTATTCGTCCCTAAAACACAATATGTTTTCACTGGTTTTTTTGCATTTTACACTATTGTGAAGGTGGATTATGATGATGAGACCAATGAAAATGGCTAATTCTCTAGATAAAATAACATGATTGCAAAAACACAAATCCACCTAACACATGAATATATTTTCACTTATTTTCTTACATTTTTACAGCATGTAAATTTGAATTTTGATACCAACATGTTCGAATATGCTAATTCTATGTGGAAAATAGTGACATCCCAACAAGACTTGACCTATAATAGACTCATTCAAAGTAATTCAACTTTGACTAAAAGATCAAGAACACTACTAAGTAGAAAGGATTAATATTTCTAAAATTGTGTATTGCTCATTCAGGGCCAAATGTTTAGGTCCTAAAATTTTAGGCGATAAAACAAATTATACAATTCTAATCCAGGAGAAAACTTTTAGTGGCAGCCTATATAACATATTGCACTTACTGAAATTAAATAATGCAGATGTTAAGGATAGCGCAATGGGATGTCTATCTGGCAATAGGTTTCATGTTTTTAAGCCGATAGCCTTACTCCCGGGGAGATGCCCGTCGGAATTTTCAGACATTCCGGCAGTCTTACGCCGAGAAAAAGCTCCCGTCGGGAAACGTTTACGGCACACGGCTGGAACAGCAAAGGTCGTTTTGAATGCGAAAGGGAAAGTGGTATATTCTTCATATGTGATGGCCCCGCCAGCGGGTGTGGCTGCACCGCCAGGATATTACATGATGTTTGTCGTAAATAACGGGGTTCCCAGTACCGCCAAATGGATTTGATTCTCATAGCTTCTAAATTCCTTTTGTATGTTCAGTCTATGTTATGTAAAAGTCAAGCTATTTTATTCTCATTTTGCAAGCCAGATGTAATTGCATGGCAAGCAATTATTGTTTAAAGTTTCAAATAAAGAGAACGTGAAATATTCCTTCCAATCGAGCATTTTTCGGCAGTACATGCTCAGCAATCTAAAGGTCACTGCTAATTAGTATTGCATATGACAGAAATGAGTCAATTTATTTAGTCCCCGACCTGCAAAGTTTTGATGAATTTGTTGTAAAATATCAATACATAATTGTCATTACTACAAAAGAGCATGATCTAGATGAGTTAAGATGTGAATTGTCAGGTTCTTGAATGGCACAGCTTTTTAATTAGCTATTATAGATTGAAAATCGCCGGAGTGGCATCATGTCATACACCTGAAAACGGGAAAAAGGTCACCGGGAACAAACTCGTGCCAACCAGTTCAAAATTTCAATGCGTATTACAGGCAGGGATTTGGAAGAAGCAAAGCAAGTTTCCGTGGACGCCACAAGATTACCATTTGAAATGCTGACCAGATCGTCCGATTGCCAGTTATAGATGGTATGACGTACTATTTTCCTTTAGATTTTTTTGTATTGTTGAATTCCCGAGATATTGGTCGCCTATACACATTGTTTATTGCAATGGAAAAAATATTTATTTGGGACATTTGCGAGCTTTAATTTCTGCACACACTTAATCTATGAAATGCTTCGTACTGATTGCCAGGTTTAATTAGCCATGTTTCACGTACCTACAGAATTTGTTGGAGAAAGCTGATGGGGAGAAATACTTTAATATTTGAAAACCAAAGAGATTTTTCTTGCAGAGGAGAACAGAAACTCCTCTATCCGATATCCAAAACAAATGAAACCAAGTCTTTATGTAGCAGAAATGTAGTTCC
>MU225215.1:5222772-5246154 GCA_018584345.1 Thuja plicata | reverse complement strand
TTTGAAAACCAAAGAGATTTTTCTTGCAGAGGAGAACAGAAACTCCTCTATCCGATATCCAAAACAAATGAAACCAAGTCTTTATGTAGCAGAAATGTAGTTCCATCTGCTGGCCCAAGCGACCATTAACATTCATTTGACAGTGTGGCAGTAAAATCATCAGTCCCTCATACTCTCTGTATTACAAGCCTTAAACAATGCCTCCATTTATCTAGCATTATAAGCGAGACTTCACATTAAGGATTGGGAAATTGATTTAAAAGTTTAGGCCCAGCAGATCAAATATACTTAATGGATCTGATTTGGAAAAGAGTGTAGTCTGCGTAACTTTTTAAAGTTAGTTTGATTTTTTAAAATTATTTTTCTAATTACAAAATTCAAAATTTGTAAATCTAATTAAAAATTATTGTATGTTGATATGAAAAGCTATTTAAAGATCAGTCATCAAATAAGAATTATTATTAGGTATTATAATATATTATGATTATATTTATTATATATTATGTAATTATTAAAGCTAAATATAAAATTTTACATAAGACAATTTAGTAATCTGATTTCAATTATGTAATTAGTTTGTGGCTAATGTTGACATGTTTAAAAGGCCTAAACGCCGGGAAAAAGCTCCTGTCGGGAAACGTTTACGGCACACGACTGTAGGAAAATGGTGCAACCAGCTGGATAACAACAGGTTTGTACAAAAGTGATTATGCCACGTTAAGCTTAAGGTGGCTACGACTGTGTTACATTAAATGGAGGCATCAATACAACGAGATGCGTGGCACATGGGAATAAATTTCTGGATCCCACTCCCCTAATTTATAGACGGCCATTCACTTTACTTCCTCTCATCTTCAATTGCAGAATCACTCATTTCTTCATCTGATTTTCATACTTTCCTCTGTGACAAAATTGATCACTTTATAATCACGGGTGAAATTATCTCATTGAATCGACCATTTACGTGAAGTTGATTCCTTTAGACAAGGGCAGGTTAGTTTGGAAGGTGGATCCATGGAAGCCAGAAGTCAGAAGCAAGAAGATAATCTGTGGGACACTTTCTATGACCACATTCCAGACTCTGCTTCCCTGAGACCTATGGACGAAATTGTTGATTTCTTGAAAGAAATGTAGAGTCGTCTTTACAGGGCTTCTATGGTGGGGAACGTGCATACACTTAACCAGTTGATTAGGGCAAAGTAATATCTGATTCATCAAAAAATTAGTACAAAAAGTTGATAGAAGGTCGGTAGGAGGGCCTGAATTTCCTAGGGGAAAAAATTCAAATGGAAGTACTGCTACCTTCCATGGCCATGAACAAGTTGTCCAATTATTGCTTCAACAAATCGAGTGGGATGTAGAAGCCGTTGATATTTTGAGAAATAATATCAACAATGTCCTAATCAACATAGAGTTTCAATGAGAAATATCGTCACAGTGATCATAGTTTAGCGATCTGCATTGTGGAGCAAAGCGAGGAGGTCTTCGAAGGAGAGATTAATTGTAATGAAAACCATGGACGATGGTCAATTTAAGCTTTATGTTGGTTCTATTGATGTCCTCAAACCGTTGCCTCATGATTCGAAAATGATTAGATTGCCTCGACTTAGTCCTAGAAGTACTCGCAAGCCCGATAGACATATCTCATGAAGCCCTTTCAAATTGAGGATTCAAACGAAAAGCAGCAATATTTGCAGACAAAGGAATTCCTAATGCTTTTACATCTAATGGACAGCTCTTGCAAGCTAGTGATAAATGCCACAATTTTATGGTGGCAAAGACCTTAAAATCCATTATTGAGTATTGACCAAAAGTTCTCTATAATGGTGTTAGCGTTGATCTAGTAAAAGATGTTCAAAGAGCAGGAGGCATCCTGACGTTTAAGGATCTACAAAATTACAAAGTTAAAGTTTAAAACCCTCTTTCTATAGACATCATGGGATATAAGATATTGGGTATGCCACCTCCATCTTCTAGTGGTGTAGGAATGATATTAGTTCTGAACATAATTGCAAGCTTTGGAGATCCTTCATCATCCTATGGAGTGTTGGGCCTATGTCAAACGATTGAAACATTTTAAGCATATGTTAGCAGTGAGGATGAACCTTGGTGGTCCATATTTTGTTAATGTTACAAATATTCTAGCTGATATGCAGTCTCCATATTTGCTGCAGAGTTGAAGAAAACCATCTATGATAATATGACCTTTGATCCTTCTCACTATGGGCTCTCCAAAGTATCAAACTGTTGCTGGTTATGATTTTTGTTGTGATCGTTCTATGAACGTCCCTCGCCATGTCATATTTATCATTGACACATGACATTGGATGATATGATTATATTATTGGTATTCTCTTGGTGAATCGTATAAGCCTTCTATTAGGTTAACAAAGATGCTACAATTTTCCTATTTGTCTTAATGCTTAACATCAAAGAGAGGTAACTACTTCTGATAAATCAACAATGACCACAAAGCTCTTGTATGCACCTATTAGTAATCACGCGGAAATAGTAACTAAGAATGGAAGAAATTGGAAAGAATATAACAATTGTTGGAATAGTACTTCTGAAATTGAACACAACCTATTATTGTTATTTGTATTGTAATCTTTCTATGTCTAATTATGACATTGACTAATACAAGCATGATATCTTTTTTATATACTGTGCATATTATGATTTTTGTTGTTGTCGCTATAATGATAATATTCTCTCGTGTCAAGGAAATCTGATTATCCATTTGTGCATTTCGATTATGATAACATTTTTCAAATGTGCAATGTAACTATCTAAATTACTTATATGAGTTTTACTAAATGCTCGAAATCGACTTTATTTACCATTCAACTATTTAAAATGGTCTCTACGAATGTGTGACAACTCTTCCAAGGAAACGATTGAGCCATGAATTATTCATAAATCAACTTGCATTCAATAGCTCTCGCATACATTGTAAGGGTTACAAATAGTTTGTTCAAGTCGTAGCATTTGTGGTCATTTGTCAAGTGCCTAATAATTCTAGGGTGTCGCCATTGCATGGTATTTTTGTCGGGATGTTAGGAATGTGTTGAACTTTCATGAGCGTTCAGTTGATTAGTTAAGAAGTTAAATTGTGCGATCTAATAGGAATGTGGTAATTACACTTTCCACTTCGTATAAAAATCGTTGATCATGTCACAAATCAACAAATATTTGCAATATCCAAGTTGGACATCGACAGTGAGCTCATTGATTGCTACCGGTCCATTGTAGTTAATTACTTGCAATCACACCTTACTGTGCAATGGGAACGTCGTAGAGTTATGGAAAGGTCATTTAAGTATTTGTCCCTTTGTGTGTCACTCCTTCTCATCCTCTCTAGATCTCCTTATAATAAATTGATAACTTTTCCTCTCTATCTCTCCCTCTCTATGTCTCCCTCTATATCTCCGTAGATCTCTTTCTATCTTTACCTCTTGATCTATCTCTATCTCTCTGTCTGTTTTTCCCCATCCTCTCACTTTATATTCATCTATATCTCTATCCAACCATCTCTCTCCATCACCCCCTTCCTATAACTTTTAATCTCTCCCTCTATATGTATCATTCTAAGCATTATAATTGTAAAGTAAAATAAAATATTTTTTAAAATAAATAAATTTGAATAGTTTTTATAAGTTGAAATAAAATACATTTATTCATAATATCTATTTTTTATCAATTGAAATTAAATTAAATAATAAATATTACTAAAATAAACATAATCTACTTTATCCTTGCATGTGTTGATTGGTGAATGAATGGGTATGCTCTACATACCAAAGTTATTATGGAATCACCATGTAACTTAAATCTAGAAAATTTGTTTATGTTTAGAACATTAGTCCATTTGTTTGGAAAATAACTATATTATGTTTTTGGATCATAAAGAAAATTTATATGAAAACATTTATATTCATGGACACATGAATTTCAAAGTTGTTTATAAATATACACTTCATCAATTTTTGAAATTATTATTATTATTATTATTATATAGTGTGTGTGTGTGTGTGTGTGTGTGTGTGTGTGTGTGTGTGTTGATTAAGTGGTGTTGGTGTTGTGTTCACCAAGTTCAAATTTCCTTTGGATCATTGTGATTGTAAGGTTGTGTCTTGACTGTAACTTATTTAAATAAAAAAATGTATTAGATTTCTACAAGCTATCTAGTAAGTATTACAATTATATTAGTTTTCTTATGATGTTTAAATCACATATAAAAATATCCTCCCTCTCTATATATTGATCTATCTCTGCCTCTCCCCCACCCTTTTTTCTCCCCCTCCCTCTCCCTTTCCCATATATGTGTATCTCTCCCTCTCCTACCTCACTTTCCTCTATCTCCATCCTTTATATATCTCCCTTACTCTTTCCTCCTTGCCATCTCCTCTCATCTCTCTCCCTCACTACATCCCTATCCCACATCTATCTCTCTATTTCTACCTCTTTGTGATTGTTTTGTCTGACTGTTTCTGGGTGTCTGTCCTTTTCAATCCTCATCATCTGTCACAACGCAATTTGCTAGATTTCCCATCACCGTTTTTATCTCTGATCTAGCTATTGTCATGTTATAGGCATAATGAATTATAGAATTGTTCCTAATGCAACCCTCATGCTCGCTCGATTTGGTTTCTCCTATTCCTTCACTGGCCATTTGAATTGAATTACTAACTTTGTTCTACGTTGAACAACAGAAGGAGCTACAAGTAAGTTTGCTACACAATAAAGGCATCCCTAAATACGTTTATTCTGTAAGGTTGTATTTGACACTAAAATTCGTAACCAGAGCATTGTTACGGGATTCTGTAAGGATTTATTTTACGCATCTCTTATCCCATGTCCCCATGCAGCTGCTTAGGAGCCAAATCTGCTTAATTTTAAGCAGTTAGAGTGTTCCCATGTAAATTTTTAATTCTGGCAAAAGGAAAAATTAGAATCTTTCCCTATTTTTTTGAAGCAGCTGTGCTTATAACTTAAAATTAAGCTTTGAGAAAATGGGAGGGGCTGAAAATAAGCAGCACTGCTTATTGAGAAAAAATAGGAAAAAATG
The DNA here is from genome assembly GCA_018584345.1 of Thuja plicata. Lineage (NCBI taxonomy): Eukaryota > Viridiplantae > Streptophyta > Pinopsida > Cupressales > Cupressaceae > Thuja > Thuja plicata. The sequence goes on along the minus strand of MU225215.1, from coordinate 5,241,086 downwards.
ACACTTGGCATCACCATTTTAATTCATTCCTTTTATTTGCATAAAGTTTGTCTCAGAATACAATTTAATTTTTTTACATAAAAATACTATTTACTACCACTCGAATGTTCTTTTGTCTCAGAATACAATGATAAGTGATGCTAAGCAGAAAAGTTTAGCATCAATGGGGACACCTGCTCCACAAATTGCTACTAAAAAAGTTGAGCAGCAACTACTAGCCAAAATAAGCTAAGCAGCAGCATGAGGACCTTCCCTTAAACGGCTTGACTATGCTCTTCCATATGATCTCATTCCTTATTAAAGGGTGGTGTGGTTCCCATGCGCTATAGGCAGTTGGAGTGTAGTACCTACCGAGAAAACCTACTGAAGATTCAATTCGAGAAGTGATGGTTTGCTTGGGAAAGTATTGTTGGGACAAGTTAGGTCCGGAGGATCACAAGATCCTGCCAAGGAAAGACTTTCTAAAACAGATAGACAAAATTACCGGGGATACTGAACGTACAATAATTGCACATTATATACCTGGGAAACGGTCTCTTTTAGGAGACAAATCAGGTACACTGCACATTATCGCACATTATCTCCTCCATTACACTGCTAAACTTCATCGGTAAATGTCTTTCTTTACGGATGAGAGACTTGAAGTTTGAAGAACATCAGGCGGAAAGCCGAAGGTGTTTTATTATGTCTACCACCACACTTTGCCATCTCCTTGCTTACGAAGCTCTTGAGGTGAAGAGTACTCTATACCAGGAATGGAAGGATGCAGCAGGTGATGATCAGCAACGTTTCTACGATATGCTGAAAAATGCACACTCTACCCGCTGCCCCGTTCTCGACAAGATTTTGTACTGTGCACTGCGGTCAGAGAGCAGTATTTTGGTGAGCAAGGCATTACAGTGGAGCGGTCAACCACAAGAGGACTTCGACAGATTTATACAATTTGTAAGACAGCATGATGAAAATGAAAATTTGAGAAATGTTTTCGGCAAGTTTCATTTAAATGAACATCTCGCTAATAACAAAGTTTGTGAAGCAGGGACTCTTTTCCATTTGGCGTGTCGTGATGCTGACATAAATAGCCTTGAAATTGTTCTTCGATCTGGAGGAAAAGTGGATGTTCAGAATGAGGAAGGCCTCCTACCCGTCCACTATGCAGTGCAGTCTAGTCCAAAAGAGACTGTGAGTCGTCTTTTCGACCACTGTGACTCAAAGAAGAGTTCGCCAATGCCGCAGATAACAGGGGAACGCCTGTTCTTTTGGACAAATGTGATTCAAAAGAAGGGTTCCTCAATGCTGCAAATAACTATGGAATGACTATTCTTCATGATGCTTGCAATGTTATAAAGGATGTAAGTATTGTTGAAATGATTTTTCATTGCGGGGGAAAGCAGGATATTCTGGACAACGGAGGCCGTTTCCCCCTCCACTATGTAGCTAAGTGTGGTAGCAAAGAAACCGTGAGAAGTCTTCTCCACAAATGTGATTTCAAAGGAACAGTTGGCCAATGCCGCAGATGACCAAGGAATGACTGCTCTTCATGTGGCTTGTTGTCTCATCTTCCTTGTCATCTCTTTAACTCCATGACCCGACGTCAGAATTAGCAATGAAAAGCAAATAAAATTTGAATGGTTGCTTTCTAGCATACTTAAACTATTATCGTAAATTTAATTAAATCCCTTTCAACAAAGAAACTTGAAACGTGATTGAGAAGGTCAAGGTAGCCATGACGTGCGATCAAGAACATATATTGCCTGTATAGAGGAAGTAATCATTGCCAGGGAACATTCTTTGCCTTCACACCGTAAATTCTAGCGTAGGGGAAACCAAGAAGCCCAAAAAAAATTCATTTTTTTTCTCTACAGAGTGTAGCCTGTAGAGCCATGGCTCGAGATGAGGAACCCAATTACCGTGAGCTGATACCCAACATGGTGCAAGAAAATTCACTACTCTGGGAAAGCTGCTGCCTCCAAAGGCGGCGGTGGCACTGTGCGTGTGCAGCTTGTTGAGAAGAGCCCTCACAACATTCCTCCCGATCACCGCCTCTTCCTCGCCCTCTTCCAGACGGAGTGCGACCCTCAATATCTGCAGGCCACTCACCACAACACCTAATGGCTGCTCTTGTGCCGCCCATTTTTCTCTTTATCTTCTACCGCCATTTCTCTCTGCAGTCCTCCCTCACAAATATCCACCTGGATAAACCTGCCAAGCGTGGTGGCTAATGACACCGTATTCTGGAATGTCACGAGAGGAGGAAGATAATGACACGCATCCAGTCACCATCTTTAGCTGGTGCAATCTCCAAAATGTTCCACTCTCTCACGACTCTGCCCGTATTTTAGTATAGCTGACAATGGTAAATATCCATGGCGAACCATTCGATCAAACAGTGCTTTTATCCTCGGAATCATTGAAATTAAGAAGTAAGAATAAACACTTGAGATTACTTCAATGGTAGTCATTTTCTCTCTACCATTTTCTATTGTTGATCATAAAAATTAGCTTGGCCTTTCTCATATGGAAACACCTACAGCGTAATTAGTATAATATCAATACTCAATCTTGCACTGTGTTAGGGTTCTTCCTCTTGCGTTTGCAACAATCAATCCTCTTTGAATTGTATGTTTCTATAATAGACGTTGATGTGTTATTTCATGTAGTTGCTCATTAATATTTACATCATACACTATTGTCACAATATAAAACGTAACAAACTGTAAGGTTTATTTTGAATATTTGTCATTTTTTCTTCACAAATGTACAACATCACTTGTTGTTGAATTGACGACTTCTATAAGGGTGTGAGTACTCTCTTTAGTTGGGAAGTTTTGAAAATTATTGCTCACCCAACTGTCGCCTCAGTCCAATAATTTGTACTTTCTAATTTACAAAATCATCGAACTGCACTTCACTAATGTGATTTTATTTTAGATTTATCTTTTTTGTCAATGCAAAATCAGCCAATCTAAATGAACATTAATCGCATTAATGGACCGTATCTTTAAAAAAGATTGACATTCAACATAACTGAGATTTCACTGACGCCAACGAAGGCCTTTTCCACTATTTGTCAAGTGTGTCGCATTAATAACGACCTCCACCAATTTTTGAAATGGCTATCAAGCTGATTGAATCGACCATATTTGACAACAACTTTTTATTTATTAATTAAAGTAAAAAAAACAACACAACTTGTTTGTAACTTTATTTAATTTGATAAAATTAAACAAAAATTTAATTTTGGTAGATTAAATCAGCTGGATAGACATCACCGCCACTTCTTGCAATCAAAAATTCATTTTTTTAATGCTTTGTGACCTTTGTCAGTCCTTGGTTCCCCGACTTCATTTATACTGCCAATATTGATTGCACATATCGCTCATCTTTTTGTGAGCATGTCACTAGCCAGATGGTTGTGTGTAAGCCATATTTGATTCACATGAACCACAGTCTATCCACCAATTGTCAAGTGTGCCTCATTAATACTGCCCTACAGAGAACTAAGCATAGAAATGTACTTGGCTAGTTTATCTAGACAAATAAAAATATGTAAAAGCATTAACAATCACATTGAAACCATCAAGTAGATGACTTATTAAACCCTTGATCCCAAAATTTGGAATTGAAATTGAAATTGAAAACCATTAACACTAAATTTGAAACCCTAAAATAATTAAATTGAAATGAATTATATATCCCTTTGGAGTGAAATTGAAATAAAAAAACACAACTTATTCAACCCTTGATCCCCAACATTAGAATTGAAATTGAAAACATCTTGTACACTAAAATTGAGAACCTCAAATTGATTTATTGAAATGAATTCGAAAAGCATTAACAATCACATTGAACCATCAAGCAGATAACTTATTAAACCCTTGATCCCAAAAGTTGGAATTGAAATTGAAAACCCTTAGCACTAAATCTGAAACCCTACAACAATTAAATTAAAATGAATTATATATCCCTTTGGAGTGAATTCAAATAAAAAATTACATAACTTATTCAACCCTTGATCCCCAACATTGGAATTGAAATTGAAAACATCTTGTACACTAAAATTGAGAACCTCAAACTGATTTATTGAAATGAATTCAAAAAGCATTAATAATCACTTTGAAACCATCAAGCAACTAACTTATTAAACTCTTGATCCCAAAAGTTGGAATTAAAATTGAAATTGAAAACCCTTAACACTGAATCTGAAACCCTACAACAATTAAATTGAAATGAATTATATATCCCTTTGGAGTAAAATTAAAATTAAAAAATACATAACTTATTCAACCCTTGATTCCCAACATTGGAGTTGAAATTCAATACATTATATTTTTAGTCTATTTTATATGTCACATTGTATGAGGTTTTGCTTGTCCATATAAAGTAGGTAATGAATATGAGGTAGAAGATAATGTAGTGGAAAATAATTCCGAAATGGGCTCATCTGTTGAATTGGTAAATATGAAACCATACAACCAATAAATTGAAATTAATTGTATGATCCTTAGGAGTGAAATTGAAATAAAAAAATAGATAACTTATTAAACCCTTAATTCCCAACATTCGAAATGAAATTGAAAACATCTTGGACACTAGAATCGAGAACCTAAAACTGATAAATTGAAATGAATTCTAAAATAATTAACAATCCCATTGAAACCCCAGGTTGCACGCAAGGCAAAACTCCTACACACACCTCAGTCACACCGAAATGGCAAGTTTTGCCTACCTTCAACCAAAAGTTAGTCAGATAACTTATTAATCACTAAATCCCCAACAATGGAATTTCAATTGAAAACCCTGAACACTAATTTGAAACCCTACAACCAATAAAAAATGAATTGTATATCCCGTAGGAGTGAATTTGATACCAAAAATTAAAAAACAATTACTGAAAGCCTTGTCCACCAAAAAGTAGAAATGAATTTTGAACCCTTCATAGTAAAATTGAGAACCTAAAACTGATTAAATGAAATAAAGTTGGAAAAAATTAACAACCACATTGAAACCATTGACCAGATAACTTAGTAAACCCTTAGTCCTCAGCAGTGGAAGTGAAATTGAAAACCCTTAACACTAAATTTGAAACCTTGCAACTACTAAATTAAAATGAATTGTATATCGATTAGGAGTGAAATTGAATCCAATAAATAGACAACTTATCAAAGCCTTAATCCCTGATAGAAGCCCAAAAATAGACCACTTATTGCCAAAACTACAAGCCTGCAAAACACAAAAAATGAAAACCTTTAAAACCAAATTTTCCAAAAAACCTTGAAACTAGTAAGAGTCAAAATGTCATCGCCATACACAACAAATGCGACAGAAATCATTTGAAAGCCATTACTTAAAATAGAAACACTACAAGTGGAATCGTAGAATAGACAAAATGAAAAATAATTGTAACTCATTAACAATCCTCGTTAAACCATGTAGCAGATAGCTTATTAAACCTTAAGCCCAAACATTAGTGCAACCCATTTGTGCAGTCATTGTCAACCCGTAAAGCAGAAATCTTATTAAACCCTTAAACCCCAATATTTTTTAATGAGAACCAATAATACTTGTAAAATATGAATAGTTAAACACAGATATGTATAGTAGGTGGCAGAATGTGAATAGGGATACTTGACTACCGAAAAAAAATGAGTGTCCTTCACTATGAACATGGAAATGATACTATAACACAAGAGTATGATTTCCTTGAGGTTAATAGTGTTAATGAACATAATAAATCATGCTCATAAATATAAAGAAACACACAACAGTTGTTTGTAACTAGAGACATCCAAAAAAAATCGTGAAGGTTAGTGTTAGCGAAACAAGCAAACAAAACAAAACAACACAAATTTCATTGGACCCAATGGTGAGAGGTGGCCTTAGTGAGGAGTGATATCCTCACCTCCATCAAAGACCAAATGGTAAAAAATATCTCATATCTCCTCCCACCACTCTTCGTCGTCGTCGTGTACCTCCCTCACCTAAAAATCATGAGCATCCCGTAAGCAGACGAAAGTTTCTCCTGCAACCACTTCAAAGCCGAAGTGAGAAAACGAGAAAGAAAATAGAAACAAGTAAAAAAAAATTCAATAACAACTTGCAAATTTGAAGCGTAAGGTGGTCCATGAGCGATTAGATAATGACAAAATTTCATGTTTGTAGGGTTTCCTTCCGAGCATGTGGCAGCTCCAACCTGATAGAAGACTCCAGAATGAGCGGGAGTAAAAGGAATGTTAGGTGTATCAATCTGCATAGAAGAAGGCATATTGAATGGATTTGTGATGTTAAAAATTTTCCCCTTAAGCAAAATTATGGTGAGCTAATGCATAGTAAATGCAACTACATGTTGTAGCGGCAGGTGGTTGCGGGAAGTATTGGTAGCCAAGGTGGTGGTAGGGTGGCATTGTGGTGAAATGCCACATGACCACCCCAACCTGTATGCAAGGCAAAACTCCTACATACACCTCAATTTCCACACACATCACGGTCGATGCACCAAAATGGAAAGTTTTGCCTACCTTCGACCAATCGTGTTTGAACACGAGGCAAGGTAATGCCAAATGGGCTCAACTTTTTTGTTTGGTTGCCAAATAGCCTAGTTAGGGGTGTAAAAAAATGGTTCTGGGGTCCACGTGGACTCCCAATGTTACTATGCGCACATTTTTGCTCCTCTCCCCTATTTTATCAATTTTCAAAGCATTTTCCTTTCCATTGACCAGAGCATTGACTACGATATGGGAATATCCTTCAAGATGTAATCAATCAACATCGATCTTTTGTGTCAATTCAATTGTAAGAATAGTTTGTTAGAATAGAAAAAACCCTATTCTCCCAAGAACACCTGCATGCATAACCCTATCACATGGAAGAAGCAAAGAACAAAAGAAGAAAAATCTATGGAGGCCAAAAGACCAGAGACATCATATGCACATGAAAGAATATATTGTTAACATTATGTTTCAATCTGATACAATGCGATGTGAAAACTCCTTATGAAAAACAAAGAGGTGAATCCTTATAAAAGGAATCACGAAACCCTAAAGGTGAAAACCCTAAAGAATAATAAGATGCCTAAGTTTAACTTAAGCGTAGAGTATAATAGACTAATAATTAAATAAATTAATTATTAGCTATAATATGACAACTCTAACATAGTTGTCTTTCACTTGTGCATCATTATTGGTGTCATCCTCTAGTCTATGAGCTTACATGGCTAAAATTTTATCATTTAACATCTCATGCCACACAACCTACACTTGAAGGGTTAAGATTCCCCTTAGGCACCCCATCTAAATTTATTTAATCTAACCACATTCTAGATTCTCCCATTTTACCTGTTTCTGACATTGAAAGAAGGGTGATCATAAGAAAGTCCATAAATAGGCAAAACTTTTAGTAGAGGCCAATTTCTTTAAAGGATGATATCTGAATGACAGAAAGGGAATTCCATTGGATTTTGATTTGCTACTACTACATTCACAAGTTTCATTATAGAATTTTCAATTCAAACAAAGATTCTTTCCACCTTTTCCTCCATCTCATAAAAAACTTGTTTGTTTCTCTCTTTTCAAATTTCCCATATTATAGAAGAAAGGAAAATTTGCCAAATGCAAAAAAAGTTTGATTTATCAGTTACCGAACTCCAACTTTATAACATATTCTTCTTAAAAAATAAGGAAAGGGAATAGCACATAATATCATCATTAAGAATAATACTTACAATTCAATATCAAATGGTTTAGAGTCTCTTTATCTTCTACACACAAAACACATCCAAATTATCCATTAAAATCGTATCTCATTAGCCAATCTCTCATAAATATCATTTTCTTTAGTGTCAACCATGAAAATGAGTCATCTTTTTGCATGCAATATTTGTTCTAGTAAAGATGGATAGGTCATCCTTCCTCATTTAGAGAATATTCTAATATCTTGTAACCAATCTTCATAGAATATTTCCCTTATTTAGATATGCACCAAATCAATTCATCATTTTCCCTTGATAGAAGAAATTTATTGCTATCCGATAATTATTTGATCTCTAGAGAAGCCTCACACAACATCCCCAAACCATTGCACTCTTTCCACCTCCACATAGTATAACCTCCATTCACATCTTTTATCAAATAGTTTGAAACATTTTTGTCCTAAACTGATTATGTGACTCTTTTTTTCCTCATATTTGGCATTCTCTGAGAGAATATTATATCCTTCCCATGAGTTGTCAAAGGAGTTTGCGCTAGAGTCATCCCCTAATATCCAAGTAATGAGATCTGTGATAACATGCATATAATCCAGCATAAAACTCCAAATAGTAGATCCTCTAGGGATTTTTTTTAGTGATGATTCCTTCTTTGCATCGAATATGACTGATGATCTTAACCCACTTCTGCTGTTATACATTTTACAAATAATCTTGTCTCTCATAGCTTCATTCATGGTGCTCCACTTTTATTTTCCACCAACTCTAGAAGATTTCATAAAAATTAATTTGTCTCATGCTAGTAGGGGATCTTGTCTTGATCCTAACTCCCATTCCCAAAAAACTTCTATATTTTTTTCTCTATAAGATTTAAAAAAATTGTGGAAATTTTCATGCACATCATAGAGTATATCAAAATGGCATAAATCATGGATTTAACATGAGGATTATACTTGTTGAAGACAACCATATGCGTTTCCATTAGTACATTCTATTCAAGTAGCATTCCAATAGTTTCGACCACAAGTTTTCTCTACTTGCACCAGAAAACAAAGGACTACCCAGAAATCTTCTTGGCATCTTGCTTAATTTGACATTAAAAATTTTATAGATTTATCTTTGTTTCTCAAGTTTGGTATTAAAGAAAATAAATTTTGATTTATATCGATCTACCTTCTAACCTTAAACTTCACAATATTTTTCAAGCACGGATTTCATGCATCTAGCTTCCCTTAAAAGTGGATTATCCTTGATGATGGCAAAAATTGACTACCTAATTGTGAACCTAATCAAGCCAAACCATATGTCTTAAACTCACAAAATATGTTAGTCGTGAGGTTAGATTAGTGAGAGGGGGGGAAGAATCAATAATCCACCAAATAACCCAAACTTTTCTATCTTCAAACTTAAACAAACATTCACAAGATTAACCTTAATAACAAAAAATGAAAATCATAAGCATCCAAATCCATCCACAAAATTGAAACACATATTTATCTCGTGGAAACCCAATAGGGAAAAAACCATGGTGCAGATTAGTACCCACTAAATGATGTACTCTTCTGAAGTACGCCATGTGAGGAGCTTAACCCTGTTAAAATTTTACAACAAAATTGTTGGGTGCTACTCGGTTAAGGGAATTACCTTATGCCTATTAAGACCTTTACCCTTTCAAGAGGGGTATTTTTAGAGGAATTTAAACACTTGACAAAGTGTCACCTTGTTAGAGGATTTACAACAAAAGATTTGTTAGGATCTACCCTATTAAGGTATTTGAACTATTGCAACTGTTAGGGAACAACAGAAAGAATGGTTTGTATAAAACACTACATCTGCTTGACCAGATCCACTGAGGCACACAATATCTTCACAACATACTTAAATCTTCCCTAGCTTGATTGCAACTCGCACTTTACACCGCACTTCTTCAACACACAATCAACAACCTTTTACCTTCAACTTTATCCATTATGTATTGAATTATTAAGTCCACCGCCTTGATCAAGCCCTACATTAGAATTTAAAATAATCTCACTCAAATCCAACATGCCACATAAGAAAATTAAATGCACAAAATATTTTTCCAAGACCATGTCGGCCAATACAATGATTTACATAGAAAGTTGTGTCAAGGAGTCAAAAATGTTTTGACCAAACATAAGCTTCTTCAAGAATCTTCTCCACACACTAGCATCGATCAATGTGATACCAGATCATCACCTCCAATCACGAAGACACGTCACCAAATCATGACTAACTTAACTGATTCCACCACAACCTCAACACAGATCATCGATCAAATATTTATCACTGGTCACTCAAGAACACAAATAATGTAACATGTTAATAACTCTATCTATGCTCATCGGTCACTTTTCCTACACACCAGTCACCCAAATTAGTTGTGGTTGCAACTATATCATTTAAATATTATTTCTCACCATATCCTATGACCACCTCACAAAATAAGTCACACATTTGACAAAGCATTCAAATCATCTATCACCTATCATTAACTATTCTAGCAATTGCACTATTAGACTTCAACTAATCAAAAATTCCTCATACGATCAGTTCAGTAGTAGCAGTCATACATTAGTCATCTAGAGAAACACCTAAGTCTCCCCTAAAGATAGCAACCACTAAAACTCACCGCAATCCATAATTCCTCATAACTATGCTTGACAACATACTAACACAAAGTCAATAATTGACATCGATGACAACATAATATATGATCATCATGTTATCAAATCTTATCATTACATCTCCAAAACTCACGTACCATCATTGCATTAGATATGCCAACAATATCCCCCTTTGCCATTGATGGAAATACTCACTTCCTTACTCCAACATGATATCATATGAAACAAAAATGTTTCCACTTCTATCTTTCACATGTTCTCCACTCATTCTCCTCTTTAGCATACATTCTCTCCCTTTGACAACAATTCCAAAGGCATTAAACACATCTGACTTCATAGACTACTCCCCCTAAGGAGTAGCCCCACAACACCAATTCATACTAAAGATATTCAATGAATACACGAGGATTGATGCAACTGCATCTTCTTCTAATTCAACTCAGATAGGGGAATAACCCCAAAGCTACCTCTTAGATACTCAAATGCATCACTACGTAATAGTTTAGTGAAAATATTAGCAACATGCTCCTTAGTTGGCACATACTCCAACCTTACTTATTTTTCTTGTACCTGTTCTCTAAGAAAATAATATTTGATAGATATATGCTTAGTCTTAGAGTGCATTAACGAGTTCTTTGAAATGTCAATAGCACTTGCATTGTCACAATAGATAACCACCGGTTCAGTTAACTTCTCCCAAATTCCTTCCAGAATCTTTGTGATCCATACTACATGTATAAAACTAATTACAGCAACAACATACTAAACTTCAGTTGTTGATTGAGATATACAATTATGCTTCTTACTTGTCTAGGATACAAGCCTCTCACCAAGAAAAAATGCACCTCCACTTGTGCTTTTCCGATCATCAACTTCCTACCCAATCAGTATCAGTAAACACATTCAAAGAGAAATCAGCTTTATGTCAATACCAAAGACTATAATCTTCAGTTCCCTTAAGATATATGAAAATTCTCTTTACTGCAACCAAATGAGATTCCTTAGGATTAGAAGAAAATATTTCCTCTAATCCAACTCCATGTGCTATGTTTGGTCTGTTGTGCACTACATAATGTAGCTTACTGATCATGGACCTATAAAGTGTCTCATCCACCTCTTTAGAATCATCTTCCTTCGATAGTTTGCAACCAATTATCACAGGGGTACCAACCAGTTTTGAGTCTTCTAAGCCAAAAGTATTCAATATTTCCTTTACATACTTTGACTGACTTATGTAGATACCATCTTTCATCTGTTGAACCTGCAATCCAATGAGGAATTTAATCTCACTGATCATTGACATCTCAAATTATTTCCTCATCTCATCTGTAAATGATTTTCTCATCTCTTCATTGCCACCAAAACTGATATCATCTACAAATATCTCTGCAATCAGCAACCTACCATTTTTCTCAATCTTCAAATACAAATTGTTATCACTTGTCCTGATGAAACCAATCTGAATCAGACATGAATTTAAATGTCCATACCATTCCCTAGGTTCTTTCTTCAATCCATAAAAAGATTTCTATAATTTACACACCTTGTTCTTACCTTCTGAGTTAGAAAATCCTTCAGGTTGTTCAATATATACCTCTTCTTCCAAAACACCATTAAGAAAAGATGATTTAACATCCATTTGATATACCTTGAATCCTTTATAGGCAGCATATGCAAGCAATATCCTTACACCTTCAAGTCTTGCGACAAGTGCAAATCTTTCACCATAGTCTAGGCCTTCCTCTTTTGCATACCCTTTGCACACCAATCTTGCCTTTTTCCTTACCACTTCACTTGTCTCATCCATCTTGTTTCTGAAAATCCACTTTGTACCAATCGCATTCTTGTCTTTCGGTCTGGGAACTAATGTCCAAGTATCATTCTTCTCAATCTACTCCAATTCTTCTTCCATAGCTTTCACCCAATATTCATCTTTCAATGCATCTTTCACTATTTTAGGTTCAAGTTCAAATAGAAAAAAAGTACCTTCTCTTTCATTTCTTCTTGTTAACACACCAGCATTTTTGTCACCAATAATTTGATCAGGGGAATGATTGAACTTTACATACTTTGGCAATACCAATTCAGATCTAGGATTTTCTTCAACCGCTAGTATTGGTTCCTCATCATTGACTTGTCTATCCTAATCTTCATCATCTTGCTCCATCGGTTGTACATACAGAAACCCATGATAGTCTTCAGGTTCCTTCTTGTTGGATTCATCATTTTCTCAGAAAATTCATCTATTCTTACACTTGCACTTTCCACTATCTTATTTGTTCTCTTGTTCAAGCATTTGTACGCTTTTATCTTTGAGGAGTGTCCCAATAATAATCCCCTCATCACTTCCTGGATCAAACTTTCCTATATTTTCATCTCTCTTTATGTAGCATCTACTCCCCAAAATTTTGAAATAACTCATACATGGTGATCAACCATACTACATCTCATAGAGAGTTTTGATTGTACTTTTCTTTAACTAAACTATTTTTAATGTATACACAACAATGCTCACCGCTTTTGTCCAAAATGTCTGAGCAACAACCTTCTGAATCATTAATGTCCTAGCACAATCAATGATAGCCTTGTTTCTTCTTTCAGTAGTACCATACCGTTGAGGTGTTCTAGGAGCTAACGTTTGTCTTTGAATTCCTTGTTCTTCACCATATGTAGTAAATTATTGTGAGGTACACTCACCTCCTCTGTCAGATCTAAGACATTTCAGGGTCTTACTAGTCTCCTCCACTCTGGCTTTGTAGATCTTAAATATATTAAAAGCTTCAAATTTATCCTTTAAAAATATAACCCACATCATTATAGAATAATCATCAACAAACAACATAAAATATCTATCACCATAGTAACTCCGAGTTCTCATTGGACCACACAGATCGGTATGAACCAAATCTAGAATATTTCCAGAAGAATAATTTTACTGATGAAACTAGAACTAGTTAACTTCCCAAGCGGACACTCTTTACAAATTACATTGTATGATTTCATTAGGCTAGGCAAACCTCTCGCTAACTTCATCTTACTAGCTTTGATCAGGTTATCAAAATTTACATGACAAAACCTCTTATATCATAGCCAACAATCTTCTAACTTAGCAATCAGACAACTCTTAATAGTAGAATTCAGATGGAACAAGTTACCTCTAGTTTTTTCATTGGTAGCAAGCAACTCTCCTGATTTCCCAATAATCCTGCAACTACCTCCATTGAAATCCAATCTAAATCCTTTTTTATCCAACTAAGAAACACTTAACAATTTGTATCTCAGACCATCAACCTAATAAACATCATCACAAATTGTTTTATCATTCAGAGAAATAGATCCTTTACCTATTACCATATAGGGAGCGTCATTCTCAAGTCTCACCGAACCTCCATCACATTCTTCCATATTGATGATTTTTTTTTCTATCACCGGTCATATGATGAGTGCACCCACTATCAATAATCTATTTACCACTGTAATTCATGTTAGAAACCAAATATTTCTCACCTACTTCTGAGGGTTCTTCCTTTACTGCAACAAACACAATTTCTTCTTCATCTCTTCCCTCAAATTCTTCATCGGTAACACCTTCCTCAGCTAGGTAGCATGCTTTCTTAATTTTATCCTTGAATCTTCTTGGCTTCTCCTTCTTGTCATTTTCAGGGCATCTAAAAGTAATGTGTCCAATTTTTCTACATGCAAAGCATTTCAGAGGTAACTTACCCTTATATTTACCTTTCCCTCTAGGCATCCTTTTAGCAAATAAAGCTTCCAATTCCTCCAGTTCTCTTTCTTCAAATAAGATAGATTCATAATCGTTAAGATAACATGTTGAAGAATTGTTAGTTATCTCCTTTCCTTTCCTATATGGTGCAAGAGTCAATGATGACTTGAAAGCAGCTTCAACTTTAGGCATACTATTTTTATAATTTCTTAACTCAAATGTAGTTAATTTCCCTATTAATGCATTAAGAGTGACAGTAAATTTTCCTAGATATATGAGCTCTTGTATGAATGAATCCCTAATAGCATAATAGGGCAATAGAGTTCTCAAAAAAATTCTTACCACATCCTCCTCAAGAAGACTACCACTAGCGCCTCGAATAGAAGCAACAACTTCTTTGATTCTCTGATTGTATTGCTCAATGTTCTCATTTTATTGCATCTCTGTATCATCATACTTTCCTCTCAAGCTATCAACCTTTTCTTTTTGCACATGTGGATCTCCACCATATATGGTCTTCAACTTTTCCCACATTTCATTAGTAGTATCCAAGTCTTTGATATCAACATACTTTGGATTAGAAAGAGTACTAGCAATAGCTTCTATAGTAACATTATTTTATAACCTTTCTTCAATTGATCTATAGACAGGGTTCCTAAAGGGACAATATATTTGTTAACCACATGATCCCAATATTGATCACCCATAGATTTCAGATAGAGCTTCATTCGACCGCACCATACTAAATAGTTCTCTCTTGTGAATTTAGGACCTTCCTTTCTTATCATACTCAAATATTTACCTCAAGAAGTTAAGCTTCACCACAAGAGAGGACCAAAGCTATGATACCAATTGTTAGTCCTGAGGTTAGATTACAAAGAGGGGAGAATCAGTAATCTACCAAATAACCCAAACTTTTTTGTCTTCAAACTTAAACCAGTATTTACAAGATTAACCTTAATAACAGCAAATGAAAATCATAAGCAACCAAATCCATCCACAAAATTGACACACATATTTATCTCGTGGAAACCTAATAGGGAAAAAACACTGTGGGAATTAGTACCCACTAAATGATTCACTCTTTTGAAGTATGCCATGTGAGGAGCTTAACCCTGTTAAAAGTTTACAACAGCACTGTTAGGTGCTACCCGGTTAAGGGACTTACCTTAGGCCTTTTAGGACCTTTACTCATTTAAGAGTAGCCTTATTGGAGGACTTTAAACACTTGACAAAGTGTCACCTTGTTAGAGGATTTACAACAAAAGATCTATTAGGATCTACTCTATTAAGAGATTTGATATCCTACAACCGTTAGGGAACAACAAAAAGAATTATTTGTAGAACACACTACCTCTGCTTGATCAAATTCGCTGAGGCACACAATAACTTCACAACATACTTAAATCTTCCCTGGCTTGATTGCAACTCACACTTTACATTGCACTTCTTCAACACATGATCAACAACCTTTAACCTTCAACTTCATACATTATATACCGAACTATTAAGTCCACTGCCTTGATCAAACCCATAATTAGAATTTCAAAGCATCCTGCTCAAAGCCAACACACCACATAGCAAAATTAAATGTACAAAACATTTTTCCAAGACCACATCGGCATATACAATGATCTAGATAGAATTTTGTGTCAAGGAGTCAAAAACATTTTGACCAAACAAAAGCTTCTTCAAGAATCTTCTCCACATAATAGCATCGAGCAATGTGATGCCAGATCATCACTTCTAATCACAAAGACATGTCACCATATCGTGACTAGCTCAACTGATTCCACCACAACCTCAACACTGATCATCGATCAAAGATTTATCACTAGTCACTCAAGAACACAAATAATTTAACATGTTAACAATTATGTCTCTGCTCACCGATCACCTATCCTGCACATCAGTCACCCAAATTAGTTGTGGTTACAATTGTAGCATTTAAATATTGTTTCCCACCATATCCTATGACTGTGTCACAAGATACAACACAGATTTGACAAAGCATTCAAATCATCTATCACTTGTCATTAATTGTTCTATCAATTGCACTATTAGACTTTAATTGATCACAACTTCCTCATACGATCACTTTAGCAATAGCGGACATAAATTAGTCATCCAGAGACACACCTAAGTCTCACCTAAAGATAACAACCACTTAAACTCACCACAATCCTTAATTCCTCATAACTATGCTTGACAACATACTAAGAACACAAAGTCAATAATTGACATCAATGACAACATAATATCTGATCATCATGTTATCAAATCTTTTCATTATATCTCCAAAACTCACATACCATAACTGCATCAGATATGCCAACAAAACAAAGCAACATCGTACCAATAGAGTACTTCCTCATGAATGCAAACATGAAATAAACAAAAAAAATATACCAAATTCTCTAAAGACATGCTTGACTCCCTTGTCCTTCTATCTTTCAAGATCATGTAATGATGATGTTGGTGCTCTCAAATTTGTTAGCACATGCACAAAAGGCTATGCAAGAATGGAGCTTGGTTGATTGATGCAAGATAATGATAATATGAAGATGATAATGGTGATATAAGGATGATAATAACAACATGATAATGATAATGGAAAGATGATGAGATGATAATGAGGATAGCTATGGATCTCAAAGATCACAAGTAGGCCAGGGTAATGAGATAGCATAAGTTCTCCAAAAGCTCAAGTATAATCACAAAGGCATTAGGATAGCATAACATAGGGGTTAAAATAAGAGGATAAAGTTTTATTTTATAGAAGTACTAATGAAAATCAAGGGCTAAGATTAAGAAGTGATAAAGTAGTGGCTAGGATTAGAGAGTAGGTAAGGAGTAGGTAGGAAATATTGTGAATAAAGGAGATTAATAGGGTAATTCGAAATACAGGAACGAGATTAAGTGGTATGTAGAAAATATTATTTTTTGGTAACAAATCACATGATGCATTCGATTAAGACATGTTGGGAGATGTGAGAGGAAAAATGTAAATAAATTAATTAAATAAATAAAAGTATTTATCTAATTAATAGAAGAAAAGGTCAAATAAAGAGACAAATGACATTTTTCATTTGCCTATGAATTTAGAGTTGATCCATGTGAGTAACAATGATCGATTGATTTAGAGAACAAGGATCATCAATTAATCATATAAATAAAAATATTTATTTAATTACTAGTAGAAAAAGGGAAAGTAAAAATTAGATAATTAAAGAAATATTTATTTAATAATGGGATAGAAAAGACTAATGAATTAAATAAATAAATAATATTTATTTAAATAATAGAGAAAAGGGATAGTGAATTAATTAAATAAATAATAATATTTATTTAATTAATTGAAGATTATTTTTGATAGGTAAAAGGTCGTAGCCAAATAATTATGTCTTAATACTAAACCTATATACAACCCGGCTCACTAGGGGCAACGGTAGGAAAGAGTCAGGGCAAGAAAACCTCTGGTCTTATCCCATAAAATAAAATTAAAAGCAGAGAGTTCTCATTTTGATATCTTACAGTCGTCTCGTTTCCTGGCTCAGGGTATAGGAGATGAATTTTATATCCTCATTTACTTTTTGATGCCAGTGGCATTTCATTACAGTGAATCCAATGGTACAATACTCGCTATGATTTACATTCCCCTTGCATACGTGAAGGGTGACATTGGATGATTTTGATTACATTCTACTCGATATTTGTCTCTAATTGACCCTCTTTCAATGGAGACATGAGACTAAGCTAACCATCTATCTTTGTACCAACACGTCTTTCTGATTCTTTTAATAAATTTATGATATGCACCCCCACTGAAACGCAATCATATTTATTCATAAGACACAATATACATCTTCCACAAGCTTTCCAACTTGTTAGCTCAAATATGGCATACCAATCCAAAAAGATTGACTCGTGATCTTGTTAGCATCATTCAGGAAGAAGAAAAAAACTTTAAAAGGATAAATTGCTACTATATTAAAGTGTATGTCAATCAAAAACAAATAACCTTTGCTCAACATAGTAGCTATAAATAGATTATCCAATTAGTCATCTGCTTAATAATGATCACATGCTAGCAAATATCAACTAAAAAGTACACATCTAATCTCATGCCATGCCATTATTTCCATCTCATATAATTTCACTAGCACATTCCTTGACAGAATATATATATATATATATACATATATATATATATATACATATATATATATATATATATATA
>MU225215.1:5201313-5221313 GCA_018584345.1 Thuja plicata | reverse complement strand
TTGCTGCATGAAATGAATACTTGAAGGAAGTTAAGTTATTGCTGGAAATGGAAATGCTTGCAAGTAAATGATAGGATGGAATTCCTCTAGCAGACTTAGAAGAGTGCTCAATCTAACTATAATGCCTTAGTGACTCTGTCGCTTGGCTACAGGACGCGATAGCTTGTCCTGTTGCTTTGGCCACAGGAGTTGTTCAACATAGAAATAGAAGTGACAGAAATAAAGAAGGAAAAACTAAGCTACAATGCATCTAACTATGGATTCCTCACCAAGTGGGCCCCCTTGGGTGAGTACCTGAAACACTCAATTGCACAAAATTAAACTCAAAACTTCATTTTCTTATTACCTTGAATAACAAAGTACATAAATTTTGAATAATGGATTTGAACTAGATTGCAACTATATTAATGAAAAAACTATCACCCTCCTTCTCACACGGGAGCGGAGCTTTATTTAAAGGAAAAACATCTAACTGCTAAACTCCATATGCCCTAAGAAAAGGTGGAGCTTTTATTACAAACAACTAACAAGAAAGGAAACTAGAAAACAAGAAATGGACTCGGTCCAGAAGAGAGGAAAGAACTGCGTAGACAATAGATCTAACTCCCCACTCTCTCCTAGATTTCATCAAAGGAATTATTATGCTTTTCCAATTCTTCACTCAACCATTGCCACTGGTAATCTTCCACCGTTGTTACGCTGATGTTTCTTCCAGATGTGCCTGCTGCAGGACCGAGTCAAGCGCCCAGCACATAGACGTGCTTGCTTGAACAAGATGTTAGTTGCTACTTCGATGCGCTGCATTAACACCGTTAGGATAAGAGCATTCATGGTAATTAATCAAAGTACATGCATTATCTATTTCTCAAACAATCAATTCATTCATAAAACATGATCATAATTCCATAGCAATAAACAGAGTATATTCATCCCGATAAAGTGTATTTAAGTAGCATATGTCCACGACATAGGTTTAGTGGTTTACTACCACATAATAATAGTTTTAGAACATAAAGTCTGGAGATAACAAAAAGAAAACATAGGAAAAGACTTAGCAAAAGTTCTTCTAAGGTATCTAAAGCATGCCATTAAAATGGCATATCATTTTGCCCCCTTCGAAGATTAGAGCATGTCCTCAGGCACTGAGACATTCTGAATCTTGGAAAGAACCCGGAGGTCTCCTTCCTATGTTTCCCCCATCATGGAGGTGCCTATGCGCCAGTAGAATCCATTCATGTGCTCCATTTTTACTCGTCTTCTTAGTTCCTATTGTTCATCAATTTCCTCATCCACACAACTGTATAATGGCCATAAAATAAGGGGAGGCTGGAAGGCGAGTGGTAACCATCACTCCGCCCGTGGTTGTCTTCCCTGGCATATGTACTAGCTGACACGCTGCATTGTGGCCCACAGGTTAATCAGACTGTGCGGCTCAGCCTTCTTAAGAGCCAGAGGGAGTCTTTCCCATCTCTTCTCTAACGCTTTAGCTACCATGTTCCCGTCTGTTAATGATAACCTTTCAAATGGGAAGAAGACCTCCTCACGGTTTTCTAGAATTTGTTTCTTTGGTGCAGAATTGTGAAATCTGAAAATAATTTGTATCCTATCACAGTAAAGTCGTCGTGGTGACCGAATTTCAGGACACAAGGGCAGTGAAATGGATTTCTCCAAGATCCTGTACTTGTGTAATTGCTCCTCGTAATTTATTTCATTCTGAATCCAGGAAACAAGGGCAGACAAATGTATATCACCAACAAAGAGAAGGGGATTCCAATGAGTATCAGAAGGAACAACATAGTTATGCAAGTATAATTCACATAAAAGATTTCGAACACAATCAGGCGATGTGTTGAATGCAACCACAAATTCATTTGGAGTTTCTATGCCTGTGTTAACATCCCAAAGGATTCTTGCAAATTTGAACAGAAAAAACTGCTCCTTGAGGCACAGGGCATAAACTCAAGGTGGTGGTCAACATTCCATTAAACCTGGAATTATATCTGTTATGTGATTTATTTTATCCTATAGAAATTTGATCTTTTGCTATTTTTTGTCAAGTTCCCTTCTTAGTTTGGTCGTTTCTAATTCCCACATTGATTTCTGATATTGTATTATTTTGAAATAATCAACCAAGAGAGCATTAATAGTTACCTCCCCAGGTTGTCAATGTGGAACTGCCTGAGGTGCTTGTGGGCCTTCCTCCTGAACTGGCATATTTTCTGGAACAAGGGGCCCTTCCCCATGATTTCCTTCCTGAAGAGAAGAGGATTCTCTTTCAGCCTCTTTAAGCTCTGTGACCTCAGGTCTTACATACCCAGCTTCTGTCATTACCCCAATGGCTATAGGATCCTGTTCCATTATACCAGGGCATTCTGCAATGGGATTGTCTGCTTGAGGTTGTTCTTGTAAATGTTCCTCCAAAGGGATCTGAGAATCGTCAACCATGATAGGAGAGTCTCTACCGTTGGAGTGTGTAGTGTTCAAACGAACACTTCTGCGCACTAGGGTATTGGAAGAGGCTGCAGGCTGCTTCTGTGGAAGTTTCCACTTTTTGGTAGGTACAGCTGGAGGAGGAATAGAGAAAATAGGAATATCCTGAGTCATATATTTAGTCATTTTAGTCTTGCCTTTGCTCTTTTTATTTTTTCCCTGAGAGCTTGTGGGAATCTTGGCTTCTCCGCATCCTGAGGTAGGGTTTGGATGACTGGATGAAATATCTTCCTCATTAGCCTCTAAATGAGAAGGTTTCTCCAAGGGTTCATTTTGTTCATCAATTTCTTCCTCCTCATTAGGGTTATTCCCCTATTCTTTATTCTGGGCCTGTGGCCCTTCTCCATGTAATTCAACATGAGGTGCCCTAATAAACCCATCCTAGGTCATGGAAGAGACAGCCCTTAGCGACCTTTCCACCAATATTTTGATTAAACCATGGTGGGTTACTGCATTCTACTGCCCCTTCTGCACTTCCTTAGCACTCAAATTCAAAAGAGCATATAGGAAATTTGGAACATTTACCAACCGATTATGCCTTAAATGGCTTAGCAATTTAAAGTGCAAAGAAAAGTGACCTTCACAAGTGATGTACCTGACGACATGAACTGCAAGATGAGGATATAGCCCTGGAAGAGACATTCACTTTACTCCTTGCTTACTGTATTCCATGAGGGTGTCTTCTGGTAATGTGAATTTTTCTCTGGCTGTTCGTGCATCGTGACCGTGCAGAAATGCTTCTCCTGTAGAAGGAAGTCCTAAGACTTTGACAATCTATGCTTCTGATGCTTTAATGCGTAACCCCTTAACATATGCAACTCCATTACTGTATGTTCTTAAAAATTCCAGTGTTATATCCTCATCATACCCATTTAGCCTCACAAAATAGGTGAGCCATACTACTCTGTTAAAGACTTGCATGCTATCCTGGTCTTGTAACAAAACCAGGTGGTCTGATGGTTCATGTCGTATAGGGGAACCACCCATTTTTCTTCTTGAAATTCCAACAATGCCTGAAAAACCAAAAATGTCCTTACTCCACTGTGCTTGTTTACGCTGATAATTGCTCTGCTATACCTAGAATTGGAATGAAAAATTTATGGTGTTTACGGGGGAACAAGACACAGCAGAAAATTTTGGATTAATTTTGAGTTAAAAGAACAAGGTTGGTTTCGACAGTTTACACGCAGGAGTTGTCAAATCATAACATTTGATATGATGGCGCAGTACAACTTGGGTAGCAAAAGTGGTAAGGATGAGTAATGGCAAGGACTAGCATTTATGACTCACAAAACCCTATTTACTACCCCCTTCGAAAAAGGGAACAAGTGTCCTCACTTGCGTGGCAAAGTATGACAAGATCGGGGATGAATCACTCTAATTAATTACAAGGTGTCATAATCATAGTAAATGAAGTAAAAACATGTTGAGGCAATAAAGTAATGCATACCTTGGTAAATGATTCGTTAAATGCCCAAATCCGAAAAGATTTGATGACGTAGGCAGAGTAAAAAAAATTGAGCTAGCGCAATAATGAGGTGACGTGAAGGCAGTTGTGGTAGAAAAGATAATGAAAGGAAATGGATGGGCATGACATTTTATTATGGAAAGAGATTTTCGTGGGAAACAAAAAAAATTTATTATCACTACATGCAAAAAAAATTAAAGAGATGACCAGAGCAAAGAATTACTCCAGTTGGCTGCAGGAAAGTCATCAGCTGGAGGAGGTTCTTTGGTTGCAGGAGGTCCGTTATCTACAAAATGATCTTCAATAGGAGGAGGTTCGTTGGCTATAGGAGATCCGTTATGTGCAAAATGATCTTCAACAGGAGGAGGTTCATTGGCTGTAGGAGGTTTGGCGGCTATAGGAGAAATCTCAAACTGCCACAAGAAATCAGCCTTCGTCTGTGGTTTATGGTATAGGCGAAGCCTATGACCATTTACCAGAATCTTGAAATGCACAAGGTTGATGGTGGATAACTGAACTATGTCATTAGAATAAACATGAATAATCTCATAAGGGCCAAGCCAACATGTGGTAAGCTTACCTTGGTTTTTGTGGAATCTTGAGTCATGCAAAAGAGCCCAGTCGCCAAGAGAAAACTGTTTGGAAAGGATATGAGAGTCATGCCATTTTTTTTGCTGTGTCTGAATCAACTTGGTATGCTGCAGGGCAGCCTTTCTGATCTCATCTAGTTGGTTAAGTTGCAGGATCCTATTGCGTTGCGCCTTAGTGAGATCAATGTTGAGTTGTAACATTTGTCGTTCGTAAAGTCTTATGTTCAAACTCAATTGGCATCATAGTTGTTTTTCCATATACCAACTCAAAATGGGTAAACCCTATTGTGGTCTTCCATGTAGTACGATAGGCCCATACGGCTTCTTGTAGGTGGTTGCTCCAATATTTTTTGCGGAACTAAACTGGCTTTGTGAGAATAGCTTTGATTTCCCTATTAGTGACTTTTGCCTAACCATTCACCTGTGGATGATAGGGGCTTGATTTCTAGTGGTGGATACTATACTCGTTCATCAAGGTAGTAATCAACATAGATGTGAATTGCGCTCCTTGATCCATGACTAACTCGCGGGGCACACCATAGCATGTGAATAACTCCTCATACAAAAATTGTGCAACTCTATTGTCCCGTGCATGCTTCATAGCTCTAACCTCTACCCACTTGGTTACATAATCAGTACATACAAGTATATACAAATTGTCATCAGATGCAGAAGTGATAGGACCAAAAAAATCTATTCCCCACTTATCAAATGGATTCATGATGACCTGACAGAAGAGTGGCATTTCATCATATTTGGTAGGCTGCCCCATCCTCTGGCATCGATCACACTTCCTGGTGTAATTGGCTGAATCCTTGTAAAAGGATGGCCAATAGTAACCAGTGTTTAGTATTTTTATGGCTGTCCTTTTGGCAGCAAAATGTCCTCCACATGGCTCATCATGACAAGCCCAGAGGATGTCATACGTATCGTCCTCACAAATACATCTTTGCAATATTTGGTCAGGCCCAATACCTTTTGTGAAACTAGGTAGTTAGCAATATCAGCATACCAGGGAGCTTAAGCGGCAATGGAGAACAGGTGGTCATTTGGAAAACTATCATCAATGCCCATGGGTTCATTAGTATTATGAAGGCGTGAGAGAAAATCAGCCACCACATTAGACTTGCCCAACTTATCAACAATGGTAATGTCAAACTCCTGTAGCAGCAACAACCATCTTGCAAACATGCCTGTGACGACCAATTTGTTAGCTAGATACTTGATAGCTGCATGATCTGTATGCACAAAAATTTGATAACCGGTGACATAATGGCAGAATTTTTTCAAAGCATGAATAATAGCCAGTAGCTCCTTTTCGGTAACTGTATAGTCCAACTCAACACCTTGAAGATTTTTGCTGATGAAATAAATGGCATATTCCAGCGTACCTTCCTTTTTTCCTATAAATTCCCCAATGGCAAGATCAGAGGCATTTGTATGTATGTGGAGTGGAAGGGTACAATCAAGACCTTGCAAAATAGGTGCCTGTGTCAGAATAGACTTTAGTTGTACGAAGGCTTCATCGCAGTCAGACATTCAGATGAAATCAGAATCTTTAGTGAGGAGTGAATACATAGGACTGGCCATTTTACTGAAGTCTTTTATGAATCCTTCATAATACCCTGCATGGCCAAGAAAGCTTCTGACATCTTTCTGTTTGGCTGGGGTAGGCAGATTCACAATGACTTCAATTTTGGTCGGGTCTACCTGAATGCCTAGAGCAGAAATGTAGTGGCCAAGCACGACTCCTTCCTGCATCATCATAAAACACTTCTCACTATTCAAAGATAGGTTGCGTTCCTTGCATCTGATGATGACTTTTTCCAGATTTTCCAATGCTGCTTCATAAGTTTCCCCATAAGTAGTAAATTCATCCATGTAGATCTCCATACAGTCGTGGGAAATATCAGTGAAAATGCTGATAACCGCTCATTGGAAAGTAGTTGGAGCGTTGCAGAGACCGAAGGGAAGAACTAAATAAGAAAAAATCCCCCATGGGCAAGTGAATGTGGTCTTCTCCTGATCCTTTGGGAGAATCCAGGTCTATTTGTAATCACTGTACCCATCTAGGAAAGAAAAGTACTTCTTTCCTGCTAGAGAGTTCAGAACCTGGTCAATGAATGGCAGAGGGAAATGGTCCTTTTTGGTGGCATTGTTAAGCTCTCAGTAATCTACACACACTCGCCATTTTCCACCTTTCTTAGGAACTATAACTAGTGGGGAAACCCACTGGTTGTCAGATATAGGATATATGAACCCAGCTTTGAGCAACTTTTGGAGTTCGGTTTTGACTATCTCACGGAGGGCCGGGTTGACACGCCTTTGGAATTGCCTGACTGGGGGCTTATCTTCTTTGAGGAAAATCCTATGAGTGCATAACTTTGGGTCCAAGCCTTTCATATCAGAGTAATCCCAGGCAAAATTTGTAGCATGGTTCTTTAGCACTTTGGTCAATGATGCCTTCTGCTGAGGAGAAAGTTGACTATTAATGTGTCAGCAGCGCTTAGGTGAGACTTCTAGTTTCTTGGTGAGCTCCACCATAGATGCATCGGTTGATGAGGGTAATTGGATCTCATAGGGAAGCATTTGGTGAGAGAGTTGATTGGATGCAGGGGAGATGTTTGGTAATCAGAGGATAACGGCTGCAGGGAGTAGTTTTGGAAGGAATTATCCAAAGGGTCTAATTCTGATCCGTACTGGTTATGCATGATGTTGGTGATTACTTTATCTTCCTCCTGAAGCTGCAGGAAGGGATCCCTTGTTAACATCATCAATTGGGAGACTGAATTAATAACTTCAACTTATTCTCCTATGTCGGGCCATACGGGGGAGTCTAATTCCATCTGTGGTTGGGCAGGAGAATATAAGGCCAGATTTTTTGTGTTCTGGCCATCAGAAATGGTCATATCCCCTGACCGACAACTGATGTAGGCATCAGTGGTAGCTAGCCATGGTCATCCTAGAATGATTGGATAGCCGCCTAGGGTAGCTTTTGGAGAGAGGATCATAAAATCTGTAAGGTAGGACCAAAACTCTAGATCAACCACAATGTCCTCCACCACTCCATTAGGTTTGACAGTTGAATTGTCAGCGAGCTGCAGGACAGTAGGTGTGTTGCGGAGGTTGGTGATACCAAGGTGTTGCATAATGTCCTTGGTCATGACATTAATGGCAGCTCCAAGATCAACCAAGGCATTTTTGATAGCAGTACCATTAATAATGACTTCGACAACAGGGCTACTAGGGTTGGAGTATTTTGGGATGGTAAGCTTTCCTAACATGATGTCTGCCAATTTGCCCAGGACATGAATAGTCTGGGGGTCTTTCTTCTTATGGCCAGGCTTTTTAAAGAAAGCCTCCTTGATGGATTTTCCATATGTGGGGACGTCTTTTATTGCTTGGAATAGGGGAATTTGGACACTGACATTCTTTAGTTGGTTAAGAATATTGAAAGCTCCCTCATTAGTGGTCTGTGTAATGCTCGGCTTCAATCTTTGGGGGAAAGGAGGAATTGTAGTCTAGCTGGACTTAGCTGGTGATGGAGCTACTGGAGTGGTTGGATTTTCAGGTTGATTGGGCTCCTTAGAAGTCATTTCAGTAATTACAGGAGGCTCAAATGGAGGCAGAGTGGTACTAGACCGTAGGTGAATATCGTCAATGTTGATTGCATATGTAGGGTTTTGTGTGGGATATTGCGACTGGTCTATAGCATACACATTTTGTTGTGGTGGAGGAGGTTGATTGTTAGGGTTTGGTTGTGGCTGGGTAGGTAACTGGGTAGGCTTAGGAGGCGGATTAGTGGCTGCAAGAGGTGGTAAGAGAGCTTGTTGTTGTGGAGGCTGCATAGGTGGAGGTAAAAGTCCTTGTTGATTTGCCATTGCTGGCCGCCTTTCCATTTTTGGTTTTGCTGCCAATTACCCTGTGGTGGTTGCCACACCCCTTGAGGTTGTTGACATCCTCCTTGAGGTTGTTTCCAACCTCCTTGAGGGTTTGGCCACTTTGGATTGGGGTAATTCTACCACTGATTCTGGGAATTATTCCAGGGAGAATTTTGATAATTCATGGGGGGTTGCCATTGATTATTATAAAAAGGATGAATAAATGAAAGAGGATCCTGAGGCATACCTTGTCTCTGTACCCATGGTCGTCACTGAGCAATGAAGAATAGCTACTCATCCTATGATTCAATTGGTTTGTAATCAGTTGGCATATGTGTGGTCTCCATGTTAGGGACTTGTTTGCATCTATAGTCCCTCTTCTTCTATCTACAATGTGGGCAGAATTCTGCCAACATGGCCTCAGCTTCCTCATGTTTCTTTTTAGCTTGCAGGGTGTCTAGCTGGGTGGCCATGTTGTTGATGATATCCTATTTGAAATCGGATAAGAGATTGGTTATCTCCGTCCACAAAGCACCAACACCATTGGACTTTCCCAGGGTGGACCTATATCCCCTTCCTTTCTTGACAGCGGCTCTGGAGTATTTGACGTAGATTTTCTGGATATCATCCCATGATGCCTGGCTGATATCTCCTCTGGCCATTAGGTCAAGCACTTCTGTGCTCCTTCATGAATGCCTCGTAAAAAGAGCAACTTCTAAGATTCTTCATTGAGCTCGTGTTGAGTATTCTTCTGCAGGCTAAACATAAACTTGGAGACATAATCCTCCAAGCTTTCATCTTCCTTCTGTGACATCTTAAAGATGTCATCCCCTTGCATGTCATTTCCTTGACATTACTCTTTGTATTTCAGAAAGAAAACCTCCTTCATTTCATCCCAACTATGGACAACATCCTTCCCTAGGCCCATAAACCATCGCAATGTAGACTCTTTAAGTGTTGCAGGGAAAAGCTTAAGCTTGTGGGCATCAGAGGTGTAGTCATAGCTCCTACAAAGGATATCAAACTCAAAGAGAAAGGTATATGAGTCCTCTGTGACAAGGTCGTAAAATTTTGGAAGAGAAGAAGAGGGAATATTCTTGAGGTTTTGATTATCTTGCTGGTCAAAGATGGGGAATGAAAATGTAGTAGGATTAGCCATCCTTCTCCGCTACTGAGGTGGATCTTGTGGTGGGTTCTGAGCTTGGTAGGTGACTAACTGCCAAGGGTTTTCTTTTGGTTGTTCCTGGAAGAACCTAAAAAAATCACCCTCATAGGATGAGGATGAAGAAGGGGCTTCACGTATATCACCAATAGCCTCAACAAAGTGTCTTTCTTCTTAGGATAGGTTAGGTAGTTGATTTGGCAAGTACCTTCCTCTGACGTCTCTTCGTCTATTATGCATGCAGATAGTATGGAGTGATGTGGTTTGTTTTTTTCAAGAAAAGGTTTTAATCTATAGAGAGAGGGTAATGAAATCAAATCCTAAGAATGGTTGAATAAGAACCAGGCTTGGCACCCTCCCTGACAATGGCACCAAAAATGATCTCTCTTTATAAAGGCTCAGAAACTAGGCATAATCCTTTAACTCAGGGATTGGACATCCAACTAAGCACTTCATCCTCCTTATACGAAACTCATTTAATATGTCAAACCTAGGGACATGATACTTGAAACGGGCCAGGAAAATATATGCACCAAGTACTTCTTCAACCAATCATTCTAATTGATGCAGGAAACAAATGCTGGAAAGAAACTATTCTATGGCTATAGGAAGTAAACGCTTTTGAAGGGAAACTATACTATTGCTGCATGAAATGAATACTTGAAGGAAGTTAAGCTATTACTGGAAATGGAAATGCTTGAAAGTAAATGATAGGAGGGAATTCCGCTAGCGGACTTAGAAGAGTGCTCAATCTAACTATAATGCCTTAGTTACTCCGTCGCTTGGTTGCAGAATGCGATAGCTCGTCCTATTACTTTGGTCGCAGGAGTTGTTCATCATAGAAATAGAAGTGACAGAAATGTAGAAGGATGAACTAAGCTAAAATGCATCTAAGTATGGATTCCTCACCAAGTGGGCCCCCTTGGGTGAGTACCTGAAACACTCAATTGCACAAAATTAAACTCAAAAGTTCATTTTCTTATTACCTTGAATAACAAAGTACATAAATTCTGAATAACAGATTTGAACTGGATTGCAACTATATAAATGAAAAAACTATCGCCCTCCTTCTCATGCAGGAGTGGTGATTTATTTAAAGGAAAAACATCTAACTGCTAAACTCCATATGCCCTAAGAAAAGGCAGAGCTTTTATTACAAACAACTAAAAAGAAAGGAAACTAGAAACTAGGAAATGGACTCGATCCAGAAGAGAGGAAAGAGCTGTGTAGACAATAGATCTAACTCCCCACTCTCTCCTAGATTTTATCAAAGAAATTATTGCGCTTTGCCAAGTCTTCGCTCAACCATTGCCACTGGTAATCTTCCACCATTGTTATGCCGATGTTTCTTCCAGATGCGCCTGCTACAGGACCGAGTCAAGCGCCCAGCACATAGACGTGCTTGCTTGAACAAGATGTTAGTTGCTAATTTGATGCGCTGCATTAACACTGTTAGGATAAGAGAATTCATGGTAATTAATCAAATTACATGCATTATCTATTGCTCAAACAGTCAATTCATTCATAAAACATGATCATAATTCCATAGCAATAAACAGAGTATATTCATCCCGATAAAGTTAATTTAAGTAGCATATGTCCACGGCATAGGTTTAGTGGTTGAATACCACATAATAATAGTTTTAGAGCATAAAGTATAGAGATAATAAAAAAAATAAAACATAGGAAAAGACTTAGCAAAAGTTCTTCTAAGGTATCTAAAGCATGCCTTTAAAATGGCCTATCAACACTCGTGTTTGTTCTCCTGGTAGGCTTCAAGATAAGGGAGGGAGATACTGAATTCTTTCAATATTCGTGTTTGGTATATTGGTAGGAGATTTGTATCTAACTACATACATATAATCCTTCCACCTGCGGTCTCTAGAGGATGGTTTAAGCTAAAGCAACTTCATCAAAAAATTGCACTCAAGGTAATATCATTTTTCCTATCTTCAAAGAGTTGGGGATTCTTTAAGATTAAGAGAGGCCTTTTTACCACATCCACACCCAAAATTTTGATGCCCACATCTATATAATCTTTAGGATATAGAATCATGAATTTCTCATCCATATTTCACACAACAATCAGCAATCTTTCCAATAGTTCATTATGAAAGACCTTTCTACAGAGGTTAATGGAGTCCCTTTTTTCCATTCTCGTGATCAATATAAGGGGTGTGAATATGGAAGGAATATCAAAATCCACTCTAAAAAAGACATTATAATCCATAGTTTCCTTACCCATGATGGTTCTTACCACCAGTTTTGCAAGGTCATCCAACTCATGGAGGATTTTGCCCCACCTTTCTGGTTTGATACAACCTTTAAATGTCTTTGTTCTGCAATCTCCTATAGGGACTAAATTCATTTTGGACTCCATGTTTGAATAATTAATAGAATGTATTATGGTAGAATAATTAAATAAATAAAATATGTATTTAAGTGGGGATAATTTTAGGTGTCTACACGTTTCCTCTCTTTGAGACAATGCGTCGTGTTGCATTGTTTCAAAGAAGAAAAAGATAAAGACTAGGATCATTATGCCTCAATCATGGGAAAGATAAGAAAGGATGAAATGAAGAATGATGCCACCTCAAGAGGACATGTGGGTTAGGAGAACACATGTGTGCTCTTAAAAGAAAAGATGGACGATAAGGCTAAAAGAAAGGATTAGGAGATGATAAATTGATGTTCATAGGAGTGGTCATGGATAGAAGGATGGATAGGAAAATAAGATGAATAGAAAGAAAGAAGTGATGAAAACTTGTATTTTTTCAATGCTCTATCATCATTGAGATTGCTATGGAAATCATATAGAAGCTTCAAAGTATGATAAACCAAGATATCTCACATACCATTTCCAGGTAAGGAATGATCATGTTCACACTAGACCCATATGTCATTGATGATGTTAGATGAGAATGTCCTAAGATGATTCATCATGTTACAAAAGAAAAATATACAAACAACAATCGAGTGATCATGACCCATCATAGCTTCTCTAGTCAAATACATCCTTGAGAAACATAGAAAGCATCTCATCAAAGCTAAAAATATAAAAGCAAACAAAAGATAAGGCTCGTTGACCAAATAAGTTGACAACCATGTTGATAGGATGATGGTAAAGGGAGATGAAATGGATGATAAGTTGGAAAGCGGTAAGGATCTATGCAAATGATTAGGTAAGAGGAATGGAAGGATAGAAAATAGGTGTTGGAAAATGGATGGGATATTTGAATATTTGTGTAGGAGTGAATGGAAATGTTGGAAAGATCAAAATTGGCACACACCTTGAAGGGTGGTGGAGAGCTAGAGGGAAAATAGATTTTGGAGTTTGAGATTTTAATGGAGAAAATAATGTCGATTTTGGACACAAGGACCCAAAATAGTTGAAAGAGATGATAGAGGATTTAAGAAAGTGAATTTTGGGACATAGAGACCCAAAATAGATTTTGATAATGGAAGATATTTAGGCAAAGGATTTGAAAAACCCTTTGGAATACCAAGCTTGGATGTCAATTTTTTTTCCTTAGGATGCAACTTTTCAATGAGCAACTGGGGAATCTATATAGTTTTTTATTTTTCTATTCTTTGTGGTTCTTTGGAATGATTGCTTCAATAAGTAACTTGGGAATCCACATGGTTTTTCATTTTTATTTTTTATTTTCGAGAAAAATTTTCTTTATTTTTACATCTTTTAAATTGGACATGTTGATCTTTGAATGTATGTGGATTTTTGAACTTATAGATTGTATGCTTGGCATCCAAATTTCTTTCAAGAGCATTGGGATTCATGGAAGGATAGAATGGATATGGAGGTCTTTTGGATGAGTTCATGTAGATGGGTGGTTGGAAGGTTCTTAAAGATGTGTGTCTTTGTTGATCTTCTTTTATGATAGGATAATTAGATTGTGAGCTAGGAGTGATATGGATGGTTGATGGAGGGATATAAGGACCTAAGATGGATGGAAGGATTGAAGGATTTATTTTTCGGATATAGGGACCCAAAACGGATTTGGAGTATGGGGAAGGTGTATGTTTGGGTTTAGATTGAGGAATGTAGGATTTATGATGGATACCAACATATTGAGAGTGAGCTATGTATCCAAGGCCATGATAATTAGGATTTGGTATTATATAAAGGGGTTCTAATATTCCTTATTCATGGATGCCTAATGCCTTTTCTCGATAATTCATGTTTTGGAATATATTTTTAGCAAAGGGATGATTTTTATATTGAAAACAACATGCGAGTCCAATTTGAGGTGAATGAGTCATGTAAGGAATGATAGGATTAAAAAGTAGACTGGATCAAATGAAAGTGGACGAATCAAGTTGATATGTAAGGGGCTCATTGTTAGCTTTGATAGGCCTGATGGGATCATGAGGATGATTAGGATCATGAGGTATATTAGGAGGTTTATGACAAGGAGATGAAGAGATAATTTGATCTTGACATGGAAGAGGATCATAAGATTGAATTAAAATTGTGCTTTTCTCTTGATTTTCAATACGATCATTGTAAATGATAGAAGAGATATCATGATCTTTCCTAGGAGGTGAATTAGTAATAGAACTTGTAAGGATACTTTTCTCTTGAAAAGAAAGGCAATCATCTTGAAAGAAATGAAAATTACCGATACTATCATCATGATATTCTACAGGGATGGGATCTTGGTCAAATATTTCAAGGGATTATAAATATTTGGTATCATGAAATTGAGCTATTTTAGGACTTCTTTCTTTGTACTTTGGATTATCCCCTTGACATGGATCTGTAGACACCTAAATCTCATTACCTTAATCAATCATATTTAGTGCCTTCTAGGATATATCAGCTAAGTAATTAAGCATTACCTAATTGACCTATGTCATCCTCTAGCCCTAATTAATTCAATTAATTGGCTATAGTCCTGATTAATTATTAAAAGCAACCAATAGCTTAGTAGATAATTAAATCCTTATTCCTCCTATTATTGAATGAAAATGTTAAAACATTTAATTCATTCATTAATATTCCCTTTAACCCCTAACCTAACCCCTCTCAACTACCCAACCTTGAGTCTGAACTCAACCCAACCCTTTCACACATGGTAACCCTTCCTTATCCCCCTAATCACCCTTCTTATCTCCTAACCCTAATCCTAATTCTATCCCTAACCATGTCACATTCTTAATCCTTCATTAGGAACTCAACCCCCAAAGTCAAAGTCAACTTTCTCAAGCCATCCTCATCCAAGTGCATTTAATGCTCTTACATCCTCATTAATGCCTCATTAATGCCTCTTACATCTTCATTAAGGCTCTTACACCCTCTTTAAGAGGCCTTATTCCCTAAAGTATTTCCTCATCCCCTTGTCCCATTTCCCTAAATGGTCACATTCCTCCCTCTTTTCAACCCAATCAATCGTGACACTTGTCACAATATGATGCACTTGAAGAAGCACAATCCATGTACTATCTTCTAGGTGCATCTGGACCTCTCCTCAGGATTGCATCCTGACTCTTGATTCCTCACCCATTGCCTATATAAAGAAACCTCATTCCTTCATAATTTAATACACCTTCCATGTAGAGGTATAATGCTATTTTGAGAGGAAATCATAAATCCATCTTTTAGAGAAGATTTATAATGCCAATTTGAGATCACAGCTTGAAGCACATTCATGAGCACACATCCACAACAAATGGACAAATCCAATGAACAAAATGAAGTTTGAATGATCTTGTAGGAGGTTTTCACTTTCTTCATTTAGCTTATTTCAATTTTTCATTTTATGTCTTAGCATGTATGTAGTTTAGATTATTAGTTTTTGAGTGTTTTGATTTGTTATTATGCTCCCTTTACACCTAATTTTTATATCTCACATTCTGGCTCACATTCCTTGTTTCCTGTATAAACTCGTTCATCCCATTTGTATATATTTTATCCTATCCCAATCCCTGAGCTTCAGTCCTATAAATATCTTGTTTGTTTCAATCTAGTCTTGAGTCTGGTCCCGCTTGTGCATATCTCTCATCCTTGGTCAATCTCCTTGTAGAAAGTGATCCAGTTTCAGATCCCAAATCCTGTGCTTCAGTAAGTTCCTTATGACGAAATCTAGTTTTTCAGCAATTTGATCATCATCACATATTTTTTCCAATCAGATACACACTTGAAATCTCCATATAAATGGGTCCTTGAGGATGTATCCTTCCTCTTGTTGACCTAAATCCAATCATCTTTATGGAAATGGGTCCTTGAGGATGTACCCTTCCTCTCGTTGACCTAAATCTAGATCATCATTATCATTGGGTTCTTGTAGGATGTATCCTTCCTCTTGACCTAATCTCAATCCAATCATCATCCCATATCATTTATCTCTCTAGCAAAAGGCGTCTTGTTATTGAATTTTTTATCTTGAAATTTGATTTTGGTTCTTGGTTATCATTCATGATTCTTTCCGGTTGTTCTCCTCCTCAAGGTTGTCATGATTCTTTATATCATGGTATGTTGCGAATGGATGCACATGGGATAGGGAACTTGATAAAAAAAATTCTTCTTGTGAGTCAGTCGGATATGACCCTTGCATGTATGTAGTTTGTTTGGGTTTGCATGCTGCACTTGGGAAATGTTGTTTGCTTGTGGGCTTTTCCAGCATCATTTACACCATGGTTTTTTCT
Organism: Thuja plicata; assembly: GCA_018584345.1. Lineage (NCBI taxonomy): Eukaryota > Viridiplantae > Streptophyta > Pinopsida > Cupressales > Cupressaceae > Thuja > Thuja plicata. Next base: position 5,205,059 of record MU225215.1, on the reverse strand, counting down.
GTGACTCATGTGTGATGCTGGGGAAACCCACGCATGTCTTTTGTGTCAGTCCTCAGCAATACTGGTTACAAGGCCTTGTGTTCCTAGTAACCTTGGCATGGTCTCTAGCACTGCTATATCAAAATAAGTGCTCAACTACATGGCAGTATTCCATCCCAAAATACCCCTTGCTCAAGCTTCAAGAAAAACCCTTCCCACCATCCCATCCCTAGAAAATCCATCCCTTTTAGTCCAATCAAATCCCATCGCAAACCTAACCCTTCATCCTTGATGCAAACCTGACTCTCCCATCCCTCATTCTTCTATCATCCTTTCTTCTTTTATTTCCCTAATCATGTCGCTCTTTGACATCTTTTCGAGACGTCACCAGGGCTTCATCATTTCTCCATGTCATCCTCTTGAGGGGGCATCATCCCTATCCAACTTCTATCCTAATCATCACTCTAGGGCAACTTCATTTCCTACGTCCACTTCTTCATGTCATATATTATTTTAAACGTCTTCAAAATAGTGTTATTCTAACACTATGTCGAAGAGGGGCAAAATGTAGACACCTAAATTTGATTACCTTAATCAATCATATTTAGTGTCTTCTAGGACATATCAGCTAAGTAATTAAACATTACCTAATTGACCTATGTCATCCTCTAGTCCTAATTAATTCAATTAATTGGCTATAGTCCTGATTAATTATTAAAAGCAACCACTAGCTTAATAGATAATTAAATCCTTATTCCTCCTATTATTGAATGAAAATGTTAAATCATTTAATTCATTCATTAATATTCCTTTTCACCCCTAACCTAACCCCTCTCAACTACCTAACCTTGAGTCTGAACTCAACCCAACCCTTTCACACATGCTAACCCTTCCTTATCCACCTAATCACCCTTCTTATCTCCTAACCCTAATCCTAATTCTATCCCTAGCCATGTCACATTCCTAATCCTTCATTAGGAACTCAACCCCCAATTTTAAAGTCAACTTTCTCAAGCCATCCTCATCCAAGTGCATCTAATGCTCTTACATCCTCATTAATGACTCATTAATGCCTCATACATCCTCATTAAGGCTCTTACACCCTCTTTAAGAGGCCTTATCCCCTAAAGTCTTCCCTCATCCCCTTGTCCCATTTCCCTAAATGGTCACATTCCTCCCTCTTTTCAACCCAATCAATTGTGACACTTGTTACAATATGATGCACTTGAACAAGCACAATCCATGTGCTCTCTTCTAGGTGCATCTGGACCTCTCCTTGGGATTGCATCCTGGCCCTTGATTCCTCACCCATTGCCTATATAAAGAAACCTCATTCCTTCATAATCTAATACACCTTCCATGTAGAGTTATAATGCTATTTTGAGAGAAAATCATAAATCCATCTTTTAGAGAAGACTTATAATGCCAGTTTGAGATCACATCTTGAAGCTTGAAGCACATCCATGAGCACACATCCACAACAAATGGACAAATCCAATGAACAAAATGGATTTTGAATGACCTTGTAGGAGGTTTTCACTTTCTTCATTTAGCTTATTTCAAGTTTTCATTTTATGTCTTAGCATGTATGTAGTTTAGATTATTAGTTTTTGAGTGTTTTGATTTGTTATTATGCTCCCTTACTTCTAATTTTCATAGCTCACAGGATCCACCTCTAAGGATGGGGTAGGAATTTGTATATGTGTGGGGGATTCTTGGAGGGAGTTCATGTTTTTCCATGATGGAGAAGCATTTTGAATGGGACTCTTGGGAATAGGAATGATTGGAATTGGAGTACATGATGGAATAGGATCTAGAAATTTCAAATCATGGGAGGGACTTATATCAAGTGTTGATGACAATTATTCAATTATGTATTTTCATTGATGTTTACATAAATGTAGTGATGTTACACAGATGTCTATACGTAAACCAAGCACATTCAGTGTATGTCAAGTTCTCTTGGGCATTGAAGAAGACCAAAGTAATTTTCAATTCTAACCGATTTCACTCAGGCATTACAGTAACAGTCAGGCATTGAAGGATTATAGTGTTAACCGAGTTATGCTTTTAGTGTCAGCTGACTAACAACAGTTTACATTTTATGGTTAACTGGTTATATGCAGCTGACAGACTTAAGTTTTATTGCAAGTGGAAGTAATAAGCAGAAATATATGGCAGAGTTTTGATATGAAGAGTAAAGGCAAAATCAGATGGGATTCTGATTAAGGATAGAACAGACAAGGATGCAATAGAATATTTGATCAGTAAGGATCCAGTTTAAAACCAAAATAGAGATTTGAATCAGCAAAGACAGTTGCTTCGTCATTCAGGTCAATCCATTGTTACTCTCTAATAATTGTAGCAGTGATCCAAATCTCTTTACAGAGTAGACTTAACAGTCTTTTGTAAATCCTCTCACAAGGTGACATTTCTACATTGAAGTGTTTGAAGACCTCTAATAAGGCCACTCTTTACAGGGTGATAAAATCCTCTAACAATATCACACCTAACATTGTGTATTATAACCTTTAACAGGGTTGGCTCCTAATAGGGCTCACTTCAGAAGAGTGAAAAACAGTAACTAGTTGCAATTGGCGGTTTTCACAAATTGAGTTTCCACATTAAATCTTGGTGTCATTTGTGTACATGTTATTTTCTTTATGCTTTATTTTTCTACACTTAATCACTAAAGGATAATCACAATTAATATATTAAGTTTACTTTGTTAACCGAGTAACAACAAAATATCTTTGTTAACCGAGTAACAGTGATAAGTTTGATTAAGACATCTAAGGGACTTGGATTTATTTTGTGGTAACTAATTCACCCCTCCCCTCTCAGTTACTCAACTCATTTCTAAAAATTTGTATCAGAGCGTTTGGTGCTTTTAGGGAAGGTTTCAAGGCCTACGATAAAGATCAGAGATGTCTTACAGAAGGGAGATCCCCAAGCTTAACAAAGACAACTTTGATGCATGGAGAGCTTTGATGAGGCTACATCTATCTAATATTGGAGATACTGGTTTGTAATTATTGTATCACAAGTATGTGGAACCACCGAGACCTATTTCTGTGGATCAGATGGTGGACATAAAGAATCACAACATAATGATGATTGATATAGCTTCTTCACTCATCTATTCCAAATTTGATGAAGTTAAGGTCTGCCCTACTGCCTATGATATGTGGAAGAAACTACATGATATACATGGAGGAGATGAAAATGTAAAGAGAGCCAAAGCATAAAGTCTCAGAGGTCAGTTTGATCAGATGAAAATGAAAGAAGGAGAAGACATTACAAAATACAGTGAAAAAATCAAGCAAAGTGTAAGTGCCATCAGAGCTGTCGGTGGAACAATCAAAGACAAAATAGTGGTTAGTAAGGTATTGATAACTTTACTTCCTATCTATGCTATTAGATTTTCAGCTATTCAAGAGATGAGGTGTAGTAATGATATAACTCTAGATGCGTTGGTTGGAAAGCTTACAGCTTTTGAGTTGGACAATTTTGACAATTATTCTCCTAATCCTAGCAATTTTGAGTTTGCATTCAAAGTCTAAATTAAACCTTGGTAAGATGGATAGAAACTCAAAAGGAAAACATATTGACAATGATAGTGATGATGATTTTGATGATAAAGATCTAGAAATCATTGAAGCATTACTTGCAAAGAGAGTTGCCAAAGGAAAGTACAAAGGAAGAATACCATTGATTTTCTTTTCATGTGATGAGGTTGGTCACATTGCTGCTAAGTGTCCAAACAA
>MU225215.1:5169951-5201182 GCA_018584345.1 Thuja plicata | reverse complement strand
TTATATTGCAAAAGATTCTGATAGTGATGAAGATGAAGATGAAATGGTTTACATTGCTATTAAGGATGAGTCAGACAATGAAGATAATGAAAAGACTGCACTTTACTCTCATATTAGCAAGAATGACTCTTGGATAATTGATAGTGGTTGTTCTCACCACATGACTGGTGATAAAAATAAATTTGAACATCTTGAGCACTATGATGGTGGCAGTGTCAGTTTTGGGAATGATGAACCTTACTATGTGAAAGGTAAAGGTTGTATTTCTCTAACTGAAGGATTCAAATGTAATAATGCTTATTGGGTTGAAGGACTAAGGCATAATCTACTAAGTGTGGCACATCTGAATAACATTGGTTTCAAGGTAGAATTCATGAATGGTAAGGCCAAGCTCCTAGATGGTAAGGGAAACCTAGTTGGAACTAGTAGGCAAACAAAAGGTAATCTATTCTATCTTGATCTCACTGAAAGTTCATGTTTTATTGCACAAGTAGAAGAAAGATGGTTATGGCATAAAAGGTTTTCATGTGAATTTTGATAACCTAGTCAACGTAATCATGAACAAAAGAGTAAGAGGTATTCCTATTCTGAGGAAACCTGAATTGGCAATATGCAAACAATGTCAAATCAGGAAGATGGGCAAAACTAGTTTCAAGAGAAAGAATTACAATACAGAAGAAGTCTTGGAGTTAGTGTATACTGATCTGTGTTGACCAATTGGAACAACAAGTTACAAAGGAGAAAGGTATTTCATTCTAGTTGTTGATGACTATTTCAGAATGATGACTCTTATGTTTCTCAAATAAAAATAAAAATCTTTTCAGAAGTTTAAGTGGCACCTTGCTAGAATTGAGAAGGAAAAAAGAAATAAACTTAAATGCTTAAGATCTGATAGAGGAGGTGAATTCATTTCTAATGAGTTCAATGAATTCTACAATGAAAGAGGAATCAAGAGACAATTATCTGCCCCAGGTACACCACAGGAAAATGGGATAGCAGAAAGAAGAAACAAATCTATTATGGATTGTGTAAGAGCCTTGATGATTGAAAAGAATGTTGCAACCAAATACTGGAAGGAAGCTATCAGCACTGCAATTCACACCTTGAATAGAGTTCAACTGAAGAAAGGTACTGAGAAGACACCTTTTGAATTATGGTATGGCTATAAACCTAATGTTCGTTAGTTCAAAGTATTTGGAAGTAAATGTTACATCTTGAAGGAAGCGAGAAATGGAAAATTTGATGTAAAAGGTGATGAAGGTATATTCCTAGGCTACTCCTGTAAAAGAAAATCATATAAATGTTTGAATCTTGCTACTCATAAAGTCATAGAAATGTAAAGATTGATGAGTTTGTAGAGAGAAGTGAGGAATAGAGCAATAAAGAACCTAAGGACTATAGAAAATTTGTTTATTATGAACCTGGTAATATACCAAAGACATAGGCAATGGTGATTGGATAGCAACCATGTCAACCACTGAATTCATCAGCACAAACTTTGTTACAACCTATGCAACCTGAGCTGCTAATTGAAGAAACTCAGTCTCAGACTGAAGAAACTCAGTCATAGATAGAGGAAACTGAGTTGCAGATAGAGGTGCCTGAGTCTTAGACAGTCGAACTTGAGTATCAGTTGGAAGAGAAGAACAGAATGTTTGAACATGGTGAACCAAGTGGAACAAGCCCTGAATCAAAGAGGAAGGAACCTGTACTTGCCAAATATGTCAGAAGGCATCATGCACCTAAGAAAATAATTTGAGATCAGACAGAAGGTATAATGACAAGGAACAAAATTAAAGGTACATGTTTGCTTAGTTAATTTGAACCTAGATCCATTAAATATGCATTGAATGATGAAAGCTAGATAGAAGCCATGAATGAAGAGATTGAGCAGATAGAAAAGAACAAAACTTGGACTCTTGTACCTAAACCAAAAGACAATATTTTGATTGGTACTAAGTCGGTCTTCAGAAACAATATGAATGAAAAAGGTGAAGTTTCTAGAAACAAGGCAAGATCAATGTGTAAAGGATATGCTCAAGAAGGGGGTATTGATTATGGAGAAACTTTTTCTCCTAGTGCAAGACTTGAAGGAGACAGAACTCTTCTGGAATACGCAGCACATAAAGGATTCAAGGTATACCAAATGGATGTACAATCTTCATTCTTGAATGGAATCTTGGAAGAGGAAGTCTATATTGAGAAACCTGAAGGTTTTTTTATCCTAACAAAAGGAATATGGTTTGCAAACTGCACAAAGCCTTGTATGGACTGAAGCAAGCTCCTAGAGCCTGGTATGAAAGATTGCATGGTTACCTAGTAAATATTGGATTTCAAAGAGCTAATGACAATAGTAGCTTGTATATCAAAGAAGGACCTCGGAAGAAGATACTATTAGTAGAGATATTTGTTGATGATATACTATTTACTAGACATGATGATTTATGCAAAGCATTCTCCGAAGCTATGAGTAAGGAATTTGAGATGTCTATATTTGGGGAAATCAGATTATTTGTTGGTTTACAAGTTCATCAGATGAAGGATGATATCTACATTACTCAGTCTAAATATATCAAAGAGATACTGAAGAAATTTGGAATGGAAGATTCCAGACTAGTTGGGACACCTATGTCTACTAGACATAATTTGTCTAAGGTTGATGACTCAAAGGAGGTAAATTAGACTACCTACAGATCCATGATTGTTAAACTTCAATATGTTGTTCACACTAGACCTGATATTGCATTAGCAGTTGGTATTGTTGTGAGGTTTTTAGCTAATCCTAGAGAGAATCATTTGATGGATACCAAAAGAATTTTGAGATATCTTAAGGGTATTGAAGAGTATGGATTACGGTATAAGAAAGGAGGAAACTTTGATTTGAAGACTTTTACTGATGCTGATTGGGCAGGAAGTGTTGATGACAGAAAGAGCACCAGTGGTGGAGCATTATTCCTTAGAAAGAGGTTAGTCTCTTCGACCAACAAGAAACATTATTTAATTTCTCAGTCTATAGTAGAGGCAGAGTATGTTGTTGTAGCAGTAAATTGTTCAAATATCATATGGTTCAAATATTTTTTGTCAAGTATGAAGGAGGAAATCAAAGAACTAGTTATTATCTACTATTACAACACTAGTTCTATTAACATTTCAAAGAACCATGTGATGCATACTAAGACTAAGCATATTGCAATAAAGTATCATTTCTTGAGGTAATTGGTTCAAAAAAAGGAATTAAGATTGGAATATGTGAATACTAAAGAAAAAATTGTAGACATATTCACAAAACCTTTACCTAAGGATGCATTCTTGTATCTTAGAGTAAAGCTAGGGGTGATTCCCCTAACTAAGGCTCACTAATGGATAGATTAGTGATGCATCAACCGAGCTACATAAAAAATTTAACATGTTGATGCAAATTGTCAGAACTTATTGCATATGAATCAGTACATCAGGTACACTACAATTCATTGGATAGATTCTTTGGCATTGGTTGTCAAAGAGGGAGAGATTATTTATGTCATGCCAAAAGAAATTATTAAAGGAAAGATTACTGAGGGAGAGATTATTGATGACAAAAGGAAAAATTTTATCATAAATAGAGATTGATGTAAGAGGGAGATATCTTTATTTCAGAGATTGTGAAGATAGGGATAGTTTTCGGGATGAGAATCAGAATGAAGCTAAGGACATTAATAAAATTTTATCCTTGTTACTGTTGCTCTAAAATTCTTTGTATTATGACATGTTGCGTTGCCATCAATTCCAAAGAGGGAGATTGTTGATGATAATTATTGAATTGTGTATTGTCATTGATGTTTACACAAATGTAGTGATGTTACACAAATGTCTATACCTAAACTGAGCACATTCAATGTATGCCAAGTTCTCTCGGGCATTGAAGAAGACCAAAGTAATTTTTAGTTTTAACCGAGTTCACTCAGGCATTACAGTAACGGTCGGGCATTGAAGGATTACAGTGTTAACCGAGTTATGCTTTTAGTGTCAGTCGACTAACAACAATTTACATTTTATGGTTAATTGGTTATATGCAGCCAACAAACTTAAGTTTTATTATTTATTTGGAAGGTTATTCAAGCCGACTTGACAAGGCTTATCATATATAGACAAGGTCAAGTTTGGATTGAATGTGTGCAAGTGGAAGTAATATGAAGAAATATATGGCAGAGTTTTGATATGAAGAGTGAAGGCAAAATTAGATGGGATTCTGATTAAGGATAGAAGAGACAGAGTTGCAATAGAATATTTGATCAGTAAGGATCCAGTTTAAAACCAGAATAGAGAGCTGAATCAGCAAAGACAGTTGCTTCGTCAATCAGGTCAATCCATTGTTACTCTCTAACAATTGTAGCAATGATCCAAATCTCTTTACAAAGTAGACTTAACAGTCTTTTGTAAATCCTCTCACAAGGTGACATTTCTACATTGAAGTGTTTGAAGACCTCTAATAAGGTTGGCTCCTGTCAGGGCTCACTTCAGAAGAGTGAAAAACAGTAACTAGTTGCAATTGGTGGTTTTCCCAAATTGGTTTTCCACATTAATCTTGGTGTCATCTGTGTACATGTTATTTTCTTTATGCTTTATGTTTCTACACTTAATCACTAAAGGATAATCATAATTAATATCTTAAGTTTACTTTGTTAACTGGGTAACAGCAGAATATCTTTGTTAACCGAGGAACAGTGATAAGTTTGATTAAGACATCTAAGGGACTTGGATTTGTTTTGTGGTAACTGATTCACCCCTCCCCTCTTAGTTACTCAACTCATTTCCAACATCAATAATTGAGTTAGCTTGGATTTCTATAGTAGATAGCCCTTGAGGGTCAACATGAAAGGTGGCATCATTGGATTCATTATTTGAGCAAGATGGAGTGGATTATTGTGAAGCTTTAGGGGATGAAGGAAAGGTGAGAGCAATGGAGGCTACTTGTGTGCCATTGTTAGACATAGGTGTATGACTTTGATCATGCTTAGAAATAGTGTATTATTTATCTTTTGGTGAATCATTAGGATATTCAATTTCAAATGTCACCATTATCAATGAACTCTTAGATTTTATGTTTCAATTCCATGCAATTTGAAGTTTTATGTTTGTTGTGTCTATGATACTCACAATATATACTCAAAAAACCGCATCCCCTTGTGGTTACTTTAGGCAATTTGATAAGATTGTGCTCAAGAAACTCTTTCAAAGTTCACTCAATAAATTGTCCCAAAGGTGTAAATTTTCTATCCAATGGATATTTGAGTTTCCATGTGCTTTTGGAGGAATTTTTTTTTTTAGATTTTTGTTTTGATTTTGAGCCACTTTTTGTTCTATCTCATGGTTGTTTTAGCATTTCATGATTTTTGTGTTCTCTTGGTCTTGAAGTTGTGATTCGTTTTGGCATTTATTTTTGGATTTTTTACTTTTATAATTTTTTTGAGTTTTTGTGTTTTTTTTTTGGATTTTCAAACAATTATAAAACCACACAAGAAAGCAATGAAAAAGAAGGCAAAATCCTAAAAGGACCATTTTGGATTGTGTGTCCCCTTTTTCATTTCAAGTGGGGAAGGTGGTCTAAACATTCAAGCACATTAGACACATTAACAAGCCTACTTAAGTGGGAGTATCAATCACCTTCATACACAAGAAATTATGGCCAAAAAGTTCAACTATAGGATTTACAAGCTTAATTAGGGGTATCCTATATATACCCCAATGGTATGTTGAGGCCTAAATCTATAGATGAAAGAGAGTAATGCCAAACAACTAGGATGAGAAAATAATCTATATGTCCTTCACTTCTTGTTGCTAAAATTTTGAAGTCACTGAAACCACGACTTACAAAATTGTAAATTTAGGCAACATCTCATGAGATTTCTCTCTCCTCTCAGCAATAGGGGAGGCTCCCTTCTTACTGTAGGTGGCTTCAATGGGAAATTAATTGAAATTACAAAAAGGGTGGTTCTTCTAATCATTTCCTCTTGTTTCAGGAATGATTTACAAATAACTACAACTTTAAAAATTAACAAAAAGGTCATATTGCTACGATAATACTGGTGGCTCAAGGGTTGATGTAAGAACAACTCTAGAGACACCAGTTTACTTATATATTTTGTGACATAAATACAGGAACCCAAAATCTCCTGCACTTGTCTCGAATGAGGATTCAAGTAGAATAACTAGTAAGGCACAAAGTCTCTTACTGGATACTCTCCAATTTAATAAAAACACTAAAAACTGAAGCCCAAAGTCTTCAACTCTAATTAATTGCAGCCACTACTATCTATAACAATTTGTCCTCCTACAGCACAAAGTCTTCAAAAGTTCAAATTAGCTCTGAATGCAATAGGCAGCTAAAAGTCTGCATAATTGAATTCAAATCCCTCTTAAGAAAAACCCCAAAACTCACAATCAATATCCATAAAATATCGTCACATAACACCTTGAATCAACACAAAGTTTGAAATCAAGTTGCCCCTTTTATTGAAAGCAATCTAATTACCTCCAAACACAAAGTCTTAGAGTGCATATGCAAACTGGCAAAATTTTCTTACATTGCCAAAAGATGATTATTTACAATGAGCTCCCTCCTTAATATAGGAAAAGAGTGGAGAGAAAGGTGGAGAAAGAAGGAGAAAACCCTTAACCACTTTGACTTATTCTCTATATAAATAACTAACTTTGACTTATTCAATGCTACAAGGCTTAAAACACTTGCAACAGTATTACATGAAGCAACTTTGCATGTGATACTATCACATGTAATAACATCTTTTTTTTACATTACGTGTAATTTGTCAAATACAAATTACAAATTCATGATTAAAAAAAAATCTAAGTGTCTGACAAGACATGACTTCTATTACATCATCCTTTATTGGTCCTTATGCTGCTACAGGATACCCGATAATTGATGTGTTCTTGTTTGGTAAAAGCATCACGAACAGAAATAGGAATATGCATCCTTGATTATTTTGTATTGATTGCATCAACCAATTACCTGCTTGAAATCAGTCTTGAAAGCATTTTATGTCTGCATCATGTTGTCGTTATTACCTCATTTCATTCTTTAGTTACTAGAAAAATCCATAACATGGTCTTTCAAGCGCAAACCTGGAAGAGTATGCATATAGAATATGAGTGGAAGGCCTTTGCGCAACAAAGGGTGAAGGATCTTAGGAAAAAATAGCTCTTCAAATGTAGGAAAAACTCAAAAATGGAATTTTCTAGGAGCATTGCATATGAATGTACAACAAGCTTTAAGGAAGCAAATGATGTGCATATGTATATATATAAATGGGAAGGTTATTTACTCACAAGTGGGGTTTTTATGTCCTATTACAAGTCATCCGGAAATCTCTTAATGCCTACAAACAGGGTTTTGAAGTCTATTTGCAGCCTTTACAAATAGGAGAAAAGTCCATGCAAAACACTTAAAAAGTGATTTTTTTATCTTGCATTGCATAAGGCAAATACTTGCTCTTTTTTGGAGAGATTACATTTAGAATGAAGATTTTAATCCTAACTAAATATGCAAGTATGAAGAACTTCTTGCATATGCAACTTGGAAAAATTTAGACGGAAGTAGAAGGATCAACATCAAAACTAAAAAGCATGCAAATCTAGAAATGAAGTGAAGGATTTGCATTCATATACAAAAACAAAAATATATACATGAAAGGCCCTAAACAAAACACAAGAAAAATTACCTCCTTTTGCAAAAAAAAAAAGAGAAGTCTTCTTCAAATCTTGAGCAAAACTGAATTAAATCGAAGAGTTTTTCAGATTTAGAAAAAGAGTGCAAGAATGGAGTTATATATACCATGAATCTTGACTCAATCCTCTTGAAATCAATACTCATTTGATTCAAGATGAATTGCTTGACAAGTGTGCAAGATTGAGCAACAAAATGTATGAATTTAGCAACCATTTTGAAAGATTCAAATTTGCAAACACTTGAGCTTAATACAAGATGCAATGGAAAATAAAAACGACGCCCAAGGAAGAAGAAACATGAATTTGAATAAAGAAAACAAGATGGAAATCCCATTTTTTTCAAAAACATGCCCTAGACGGGTTTTCAAACTCCAAACGCAGCTCCTAAAACTTGAAATCTTTCATCTCCAAGCTATTTTTATAATAAAAAATGCCTTGGATAGGCTGTTTTTTGCAAAATGCAGCTCTTAAAAGCATGCAAATATGAAGAGAATAAAGACATATTTTTTTATATGCATTACATATCAAAAACACATGCAATTCACATTAAAATTGTCACCACATGTTTAATGGAGTTGAGCACAAGTAGAAAAGCCCCATAGTGCACTTTTACAAGTCAAAAACACATGCAACTTGGACAAAAATTGCCACCTCTGACTTTAAGTCAATAATGACGGGATTTTTGGGACCAAACGCATGTGTATTTTGTTTAAAAATCACCATCATATGTATTTTATGTTTAAAGTTCATAATGACGTGTTTTTTTAGAACATTTACATATGCAAACTCATTCAAAAATTACCCTCAATGAATTAAGACATTTTTTTAAAAGCATCTTGCATATGTTTAAAACTCTCAACTTCACACATGTATCTGTATTTAAAAATTTGACCTTTATAACTTGGGTCCACAATATATTAACAGTGGAGGTTTAAAAGATGACTTGCATATGTGATGACATGCAATGTTGAATAAAAACCCTACTTTGTTAAATAAAAAGTCTCTCAGGTTTAAATTTACATGTAACTATAGTTTTAATGAAGAGATATGCAAAAGGACTGGAAAATCCCACCATTACATTAAAATCATTAAAAACTATATTTAAAACTTATCAGAATGATGTGAAATTTTAAAATGGGGTTCTAAACCCACTTTATATGTAAATGATGATTTTATTTTATGCAATTATCAATAAAAATACCCACTTTTGAGAGATTTCTAATAAGGATATGTAATCGAGCCAAAAATCCCCACCTGTAGCATGCTTAATTTCCTAATAACTTGAGCTATACAACTCCATTTGAGGCCTAAGATAGCTCTAAATGAGCATAATTGAAAATGCTACAATCCTAAGGTGAAAACAAAACCAAAGTCAAAAAAATAACTAAGGAAATGCCTTAGAGAGTTTATCCTACGAGATTTTTTGTAGGATTGCCCCAATTTTGCGAATAAAAAATTGCGGACAACATTTCCCAAAGGTATAAAGTTCTTTGCGGCTTAGCAAAAATTTGCAAGATTCTACTTCTAAGAGGCGTGTCTTTCAATTTGACCCCTGTTATTTATACTCTATCAAAACACAGGAGTTGAGCTCATCCCCTAGAGTGATCATTTCTCTAGGCAGTCCCCCTAAAAAGAAAAAGTAAGATCCCTTATTTATAGTCCACTCAAGATCCTTACTAGGAAGAAAGAGAAGAGCATACGTAACAATTTTTTGGTGATTAAAATACAAAGGGGTTCATTGGAAGCCCAAATCCAAATGTGTATAATCAATTTTAAGCTCCTTTTCAATATGTGGAAGACACACCAAACAAGTTTCTCTAAAGAAGGCAAAGATTCAATTATAGATGAAAAAGACTATGATAACTTTTTATAATGTAAACAAGAGAGTCTAGAGAAAGTACATCCAAATATAACACTAGAGATGTCAAATACATAGGATCGATGAAGCAAAGGCATAGAAATAGAACTTGAAAAACTCCATCAAGATAGAAAAATGAAAGAAAGAAAAGCGAAGGAAGATTAGGCAAATGTGCAACTACAGGAAGAATATGTACAAAAATAGGAAGAAAATGTGTTGCAAAAGGAAGCAAATATACAACTACAAGAAATAAATGTGCAACTACAGGAAGCAAATGCACAGTGATAGAAATAAAATGCAGAGGGTGATGAAGCAAATGTGCAATGATAGAAAGAAAATACACCGGAAGATGAAGCAAATGCACAACAATATGATACAAATGAGCAATATCAAAGAGAAAATGTGCAAGAATATGAAGGAAATGTGCAAATTCAGAGAGAATATTTAGGAAGATGAAGAAAATGCAAAACTTCAAAGAGAAAACACATAGGAAGATGAAGAAAATATGAAAGACTGGTGAACCCACAAATCAAAACAACACAAAGAGAAAAGGTACAAGAATGTGAAGCATATGCACAAGTATATGAAGCATATGTGCAAGAACATGAAGCATATGGTGCAACTTTAGTAAAATTTCAAAGGTATATGTAGCATATGCACAACTTTGTGAAGAATATGCACAACTCCATGAAGCATATGCATAACTCTAGAAAAATTACAAAATTGGGATGTCAAATGCACAGAACTAGGTAGCATATGTGTAGTTCTAGTGTCTCTAACAATTATTGACCTGCAACTTCACAAAAACACTTCTAACAACAAGAAAATGATTAGTAAAAGGGACAAGAGTCTCATCAAGCATGGCCCCTAGTAATTAAAATATGGTATATATACTCCCTTTGCTCTTGCAAGGTGTTTGACAAGTGAGAGATTGTTAAGAAAATGTGTCTCAACCTTGCATTTACATATGGTTACTATTTTTAGTAAGTTTCATTTGAGCGCAGATTCTCCCTAATATTTCTCCAAAGATTTGGATTGGCTAAATAAACATGTCGGTAAATTTTTGTTGCAAGATCATGTCCAATTTTGAAGATATTAAAAATTATTTTTTTTAAGTTGTCGAAGAATTTTTATAAATTCAATTTTGAAGGCTTTAGAGGCTTTGAAATGGCTTTAAATTATGCATAACTAGCATAGTGGGTTAGAAGGTGATAGAGAAATTTATCAGCTTCCGAGTACTTCAAATGGTTCATCAATCAAACACTCGTTCAAAAGTTATGGTCTCCAAAAGTTGGGTCTCTTGAAATAGAAAATGTAAAAATATGTTGAACACATAAATGAGTTGTAAAAGAAAGTTGCACATGTTCGTCTATGTTTTAACACATCATATGGGAATCTTTGATTGGAGATAGGATGGGCACCACGTTATAAGTGGTTTTAGCCCATGGTTTTGTAATATCGTGTAACGGTTTCATGTATTATATCTCCTATATATTAGGTATGTGAGATGGAGGGTGTGTGTAACTGTTTTATGTATTATATCTCCTATATATTAGGTATGTGAGATGGAGGGTGTGTGTAAGAGTCGTATAGCTATTCACTTACCTCCATATCTCTAGTTGGTGATAATTATTAGAAAAAATTTCTCTACAAGTATATTATAAATTAGTATTGATTTTTAATTAATAAATTGGGTGGATTTTGGATTGTAAGGTTTTTCTTCTGGAAGAGTTTTCCCCATGTAAATCATTGTGTTGTGGTATGCATGTTATTTATGTTGTTTATGTAAGTTTATGTAACTATTGTAAAGATCTAAGAAAGCTTTTGCATTACCCTCCCATCAAGGTTAGTGTAGGAAGTTGTTCCGCTATTTTAACTTCCTTACATTTTGGCAGGGAAATTTCACAAATGAATGACTACACCAAGATCGAGTTCACTAGGCCCAAGAGATGAAGATTGACATAAAATATGATCTATTTGGGCACAGTTGATAAAATTCAAAAACATTTTCCCCTACCCTTTCATATGGTCTACAAAGAAGGCCAAAACTTAAAAACAAATCCCTATGCAAATACTTTTTTTCAATTTTACTAGGAAATTGGAAAAAAATAAAGAAATTGACCCGTGAGGCATTTATGGACCATTGAGTGGTCGATAGTGATGGGCCTTAGGCCCCTGGTTCTCGAGCCTCAGTATCATTGGGGAACTCCATGTCCACCCTTGTGGGGGTTTAAACATTTTTTAGTCCAATCAATCATATTTGATTTCTCAATTAGGTATGCTAAGATTGGAGCACCGCCCAACCAATGCTAGTACACAACCCAAGGCGACACCTTCACCAATGGGCTTCTCAGGGGCCACCTTCCTACCACCACCTATAGCCATATTAGAGAAACAAATTCAAGAAAACATAACTTGGGAAAATGGTGTACATTTGTTTACTTCTAATACTCAATTGAAAGGTGGTTCTATGAAATACATATATTCAAATTTTGGATTTCTCATAGTCGACAAAAATCGTGTTCATACCACTACACAATGGATTAGGTTTGGAGTTATTTTGTCATGATTTATTTGCTATTATTTCTATCTGAGTTGTTTATATATTCTTGTGACTATGGTGATTTTGTGAGCCTATGCAAATCATTTATTAGTAATCTGGGTCTTGACTCATTATATACTCACATATGCATCTCAAATTTCTCTCATTTGACATGGTTATCAATATATTGTTGGATTTGTTTATTGTATTGTTGGATCTACAAGTTGTGAAGTGTTGTGGACAACCTATACTTTCAAATTTCATATATGACTTGGATGTGGTTTGTTTGTGCCCATATATGCCTAAATATCAACGTAGATTTAGATTGGTGGCTTGGTTTAGTCACTTGTTTTGTTGGTTTTGTTTTTCATGTTAAGGAAAGATGGTGTTACTAACTACAGTCGTGATATGGGACATGTTGTTTAGTATGTGTGATATAAACATGTGTGACAGAGTGAGAGTATGGTGCTTGTATAGTTAGTGTTGGAATCTGGTGTCAAGGATGTTGTGTACCTTAGGGAGTTTGACATGACATGATTGTTTGTGCAGGTGCATTATTAGTGGTGTTGGATCAATTCCATATGGATTATAACTTGTATCGTCTTGTTTGAGTATCATGGTACAAATGCTTGATATGTTCAATAGAGCATATGGTGTTCTTTTAGGAGGTGTGAGAGCATGATATCATGATGAGTTCTTGATTCTACAATTGGGATTTTTACATTGATCTTTTTTTATTCTATTGGTATTGAGTACATGGTCATTTTCTTGATTGCTTAATGATGATGCTATGTTGCATTTGGAGTTTGGCATGGATTGATCAATTATAGGTGATCATGGATACTTGGAGACATAGGTGAGGCTAGAAGTTCTCTTATGTTTAGAGGCATTTTTTGATATGATTACTTTTATGAGGTTTTTCATATCCATGGATGTTCCTTGGTACTATATGATTATGATTACATTTTTTATGTCATGTTATTAAAAGATATTTGGATGTCTTGATCATTTTCAAATTTGACATATGCCAATATAGTAAGAGTTCCTAGGTGTGTATGTTCTTCATTGAAAGGTTTGGCACTTGAAGCTTATGATTGCATGTGATGGGTTGTAGATGTTCTTTGAGGTATGGATAGTTGGATGTGTTAGCACTTGTGGGTGCTATTTTAGATATGGAGATTGTTCCTTGGTAGTTGTTGATGCATATTTGGAGATTTAGGGTTCCAAATGTGTGGTCATTTTTTGCAGATCTGGGTTCTGAACTGGGTTATGAATCTAAGTTGGAAAAAGGATTTCTTTTAGGCATTCATCATGGGGGTTTTGGATGGGATATTTCACAAATGGTTCCCTGGGCCAAAGCAAACTTTGCTATCAAATCTAAGAGGCCCAATAGATGAAAAATGACATAAAATTTGACCTATTTTTGGCAAAGTCTTTTTAGAAAGCAAAAAACATTGTCTTATGCTCTGTCATATAGTTGTATGATTATAGAGGCTAGAATTTTTTTAAATCCCTACACAAATGCATTTTCTATAGTTTTATTAATAAATTGGGAAAAAAAAAAAGAAAAAAAATGACTCATGAAGCATCTGCGGACCCCTGCACAATGGGTACCACAAGGTACTAAGACCCCCTGCCAAGCATGCTAGCAAGGTCTATTGGCCCCTGGACTAACAATAGGGCCAATATGCCTTAGGCCCCTAGTTATCAAGCTCCAATCTTGTAGGGGGGGCAGATCCTACCCCTATGGGGATTTAAACATATTTTAAAACACCAAAAGTAATGTAAATCAAATTTGATTGCTCAATCAAGTCTGCTAGGATTAGAACGCCACCCATATGCCGCTAATGCGCAATGTAGGATTGTGCTACCACCAATGGACTACCATGGGACCACCAGATGGCCACATACCTACTACCACCAATACCCATATTGGAGAACTTTTTTCAACTAATCATAACTTGGGAAAACAATGCCTATTTGTTGGCTTCTTACACTCGTTACAAAGTTGATTTTAAGAACTATAGAGTTGTGTGATTAATTTTTCAAGATTTTGTTGTTTCAAAAATGAAATGGTTTTCATAAGTCGAATGTTATTTTTGAGCTTGGAGACACCGCAATATGTACAAATGAAGTCAATTTTTGAATTTCTCATAGTCGATAGAAAGCTTCTTTAGAGCACTACACCGTGGATTAGGTTTGAAGTTTTCTTGGCTTCATTTATTTTCTATTATCTCCATCTGATTTGTTTTTAGGTTCTTGTGACTATGGTAATTTTGTGAACCTATGGTAAATCAATTTTTGGTGATTGTTCTTGAATCATTGTATACTCACATGTACATCTCATATTACTCTCATTTGACATGGTTATCAGTATATTGTTGGATTTGTATGTTGTATTGTTAAGTTTACAATATGTGTAGTGTTGTAAGAAATCTATACTTACAAGTTTCAGGTATGACTAGGATATGACTTGTTTGCACTTGTAGATGCTATACTATTGGCATAGATTCATAGTGGCGGCTTCGTTTAGTCAATTGTTTTGCCAGTTTATTTGTCATGTTAAGAAGAGATGGTGTTACCCAATGCAAGCCTAATGTGGGACTTATGTTGTTGACTATTTTTGATGTAGACGTGTGACATAATGGAAGTTCAGTGCTAGTATAGTTGGTGGTGGTCATTGTGTCATGGATGTTCCATGTACCTTTGGGACTTTGGCATGACATGATTGTTTGTATAGGTGCATTATGATTGATTATAGTATTGTATCTTCTCATTTAAGGATTGTGGTTTTACTTTGCCTTTTGGGAGCTCTTCGTATTTTGGTTGAGTTCTTTTATTGTGTGGGAGCTTTGGTTGATCTTCAATTAAAATATTATTGTCACGATGTCATGGATAGCTTGTTTACACATTTTAGTATAAGCGTGTAATAGTGATGTGTAGGGGTAATGTATCTTCTTTGTTTGGAGATCGTGGTTTCACTCTTCCCTTTGGGAGCTCTTGATATTGAGTTTTTTGTTCATGTTTGGGCCACAAATGTTTTGTTTGTTGTGATGTCATGGAGACCTCAATATCACAGTTAAGTGGAAGCTTTTGTCAATGATATTGGATCAACATTTGATGGTGGATGATCTTTTGCAGTGAGAGTTTCTTTGACATATTGGGTTTCATTGACAAGAGTTGGTTATCTTCAACTTATTTGGACATATTGGCAATCTTGGAGTCATAGAAGACTCTCGTAGTCTTTATTTGAGGTGTTGTTTATGCTTTGACATTTAATATATTATCAATACTTCAAAAAAAAAATTCCTATTATGTCATGTTAGGTTCTTGATTACTAGTTTAGAGTTTTGGCATGATACAGATGCTTGATATGTTCAATAGAGAATATGTCTTCTTTTAAGATATATGAAATCGTGATGTCGTGATGTGTTACCAATTCCACAGATGTGATTTTGACATTGATCTTGTTTGAATCTCTTGGCATTGAGTACACAATCATTTGATTGATTGTTACAAGATGAAGCTAAGTTGCATATGGAGTTTGGCATGGATTTATCAATTACACATGCCCATGGATACTTGTAGATATATGTGAGGCTAGGAGTTCTCTTATGTTTAAAGGCATTTGTTGATATGATTACTTTTGATGATGTTTCAACTAAAAGTCCAGCATATTAGTTTGACTTGCATTTACAAGTTATGTTAGCATAACTAATGATGTGATGGTAAGTGATATGGTACAGTTTTGGTATTGTGATGATCATTTACTGTGTTGTCATTGATGTCAAGTATTGACCTAGTGTTCTTAGTGTGTTTCCAAGTATGTGAGAAGGATGAACAAGGTGTTAAAAGTGTTTTCAGTGGTTGTGATCCTTAAGAGGGACTTGGGAACGTCTTAAGATGCTAACTGTATGAACGCAACCGTTGAATGTTTTATTTGTACAAGTTATGATTGATTGAAGTTTGACAGGGCAACTGCTAGAACATTTTGTGACTAGCAATGAGTGATTTGATTTGTTTTTCAAATCTATGATGAGTTAGGTGGTGTGATCATAGGATGATGTTTTTGATACTGTGTTGAGTTCATGGTTATGACCACAACTGATTTGGATGATTGGTAAGCATGTTTTGAGGTTACAGAAGTTGTTTCAGTAAAAGGTGGCAGTGTTCCTGAGCTTCTGATGGTAAGATCTTCGATTGGTGATCGGTGATCAAGTTGTGATGTTTCATTTATGTTCCAATTGTCATGCTAACCTATCTAGCTTCGTTTGTGGTGATGAATTGGCATTTCATTAATCGAGGTAGACATTTTATCAGGATGGACGCTGAGTTGGTCAAAACGTCTTTGACTATTCTTGATAAAATTAATTGTAAGGGTCGATCTTTGGCCAACCTATTTGGTGAAATTATTTTGTTATATTGAGATGTGTGTTTTGGCATGATATCTCTGTGTGGGAAGATTGGAATGGTGATTTGAATTGTGTTTGTTAATATTTAAGGTGGTGGTCATCTTAGGGCTTGAGCGGTGATATTTATATCATGAAATTGAAAGCTTTGTGTGTATAGATCATGGATGTGAAGGTGTGATCAAACCAGGGTGTTCCAGATATTTCTAATAAGAGAATGAATGTGTTATAGTGGATCTAATCAAGCAAGGGAGTTGTTATTTCGAGATCAAGTGACCCTAACAAGTTTTAATATTGTAAATCCCTTAACTGGGTAGATCCTAATAGGTCTTATTTGTAAATCTCTTAGCCACTCAATCTCTTAGCAGAGTGGCTCATTAACTTGAGTTTGAAATATCCTAACAGAGTTACTCCTAACAGGGTAAAGGTCCTAACAGGGCTAAAGGAAAATCCCATAATTGTGTGACACATAACAGTGTCTTTGTAAACTCCTAACAGAGTGTACTTCACAAGAGTACATTATTTTTGGATCCTCTTTCCCACCGTGGTTTTCACCCATTTGGGTTTCTACGTGAAAATATTTGTGTTATGTGTTGCATGCTTTGTGGTGGTTGTGCTTATTTGATTAAATTCACTTTCTTATCAATCGATAATCTTATGAATGTTGGTTTTGAGATAAAGAAGTGAAATTATTAGATATCTGAGGTAATATTGATTTACCCCCCGCCCCCCCCACCCCCCCGCCGCCCGCCCCCCCCTCACTCAATATTCTTGGACCTTTAGGACTAACAATTGGTATCACAACCTTGATCCTCTTTGTGGTGAAGCCTAACAACTTGAGGTCAAGATCCGAGAATGATGAGCAAAGAAGATCCTAAGTTCACAAGGGAGAACTAATCGGTGTGGAGTGGTAGAATGAAGTTTTATCTAAAAGGTATGGGCAATCAGTATTGGAATCATGTTGTTAATAGATATGTTACACCAACTGGAACTCTCAATGCAGATCAGCTTAGGGAACATCAAGAGAATACTACAGCTATCGAATTTATTACAAGTACATTATCTGATGCAGAGTTTATTGATATCCAAGATCTTGAAACCGCCTATGATGTGTGGGAGAAATTGAAGCTAGTGTATGGTGGTGACAAACATGTGCAGAAAGCTAAGGTTGACAACCTGAAAGGGAAATTTGATGACGTGAGGATGGTTGAAGGTGAAAACATTGAGAAGTATGGTCAAAGAATCAAAGAAGTGGTTGTTGCTATCAAAAGTGATGGTGGAACTATTGAAGATGATGATGTGGTACGTAAAGTATTGAAAACCTTGTTACCTCTTTATACTATTAGGTTTTCTACTATTCAGGAGTTAAGATCTTTAGGAGCTGGAGTTGTTACTCTTGATGCATTGATTGGAAAGTTAACTGTTTTTAGCTTAGCAATGATGATAATAGTGTTCCAAGGGTTGAAGCAGCGTTTAGGGCATCTACATCTATTGCTCCTACAAGGAAAGGAAAGGAAGTTAATCATGAATCTTTGACTATGTCAAGTTACTTTAATGAATATGATTCTATCATGGCTAAGGAAAGGAAACAAGAAGAGTTGGAAGCATTGCTAGCTAAGAGGTTACCTAGAGGAATTGGTAAGTACAAGGGCAAGCTACCTCTTAAATGTTTCTCATGTAACAAGATTGGACACATTGTTGCCCGGTGTCCTGATGGTGATAAGAAGGAAAAGCCTAGAAGATTCAAGGATAAGAACAAGAAGACTTGTTTTGTTGTTGTTGATGAAGGTGTTACCGATGAGGAATTTGAGGATAATGAAGAAGGATTTACCTTTGTTGTTGCTAAGGAAAATTCCCCTGTAGATGGTGAGAAAGCCTTGATTTCTAGCATGGATCACAATGAAGAATGGGTAATAGACAATGTTTGTAGACATCACATGATCGGTGACAAGAATAAGGTCACTAAGTTTGAAAATTGTGATGGTGGAGGGGTAAGGTTTGGTAACAATTATCCTCGCTTAGTAAAAGGAATAGGATCTATTGCAATCAATAGAAAAATAAATTGTGATGATGTTTAATAGGTAGAAGGCCTAGGATATAATCTATTGAGTGTAGCACAGTTGAATAACAAAGGTTACCATGTAGAATTCAAAGGAGGTGTATGCAGAATACTTGGAAAATCTGGAGATCTGATAGGTACCGATATGCAGACTAAAGGTAACTTATTTCGACTAAATGCTACAGTAAAGAGTTGTTTGGTTGCAAAAGTTGATGATAGTTGGCTATGGCATAGGAGATTTTGTCATGTTAACTTTGATAGTTTGGTCAAAGTGAGTAAGATGAATATTGTTAGAGGTTTTCCACAACTAGTAAAGCCAGACAATGTCATGTGCAAGGAATGTCAGTTGGGAAAGTTAACTAGTTCTATTTTTATCAATAAGTCATTTTTATCTGGAGCTATTTTGGATTTAATACATAGTGATTTGTGTGGTCCTATGAGAACAAGAAGCTACTTTGGTGATAAGTACTTTATTCTTTTTGTTGATTATTATTCTAAAATGGTGTGGGTTACTTTTATAAAAGACAAATCAGATGCATTCTATATGTTTGAGGTGTTCAAAGCACGAGTTGAAAAGGAAACAGGTAAGAGTCTGAAGTGCTTGAGATCTGACATAGGTGGTGAGTTCACATCTTTGGAATTTACTGAGTTTTGTGAGGATCGTGGAATTAAGAGACAAATGCCAGCACCTAGAACTCCTCAACAAAATGGGATTGCAGAGAGAAGGAGCAGATCTATTATTGATGTTGCAAGAACTATGATGATACAGAGAGATGTGCCTCAAATATTTTGGAGAGAAGTTATAAGCAATGTTGTTTATACATTGAACCAGGTACAAGTGAAGAAGGGCGTCGATAAGACTCCTTATGAGTTATGGCATGGTCACACACCTAGTGTGAAATACTTCAAAGTGTTTGGGAGCATATGCTACATTAAGAGAGATGAATATACAGGGAAATTTTATCCTAAAAGTGATGAAGGAATATTCTTGGGATATTCTACAAAAAGAAAAGCATACAAGTGTCTAAACAAAAGAACCAACAAGTTGATAGAAAGTGCAAATGTGAATATTGATGAATTCTCAAAGCAGAATGATGGATCTAGCAAGAATAATTTTGAAGATGATCAAGGGGTTGTTTATGTTGAACCAGTGGAGCAAGAAGTTGAAAATCAGAACAATGAAGATGAACCAGTTCAATCGGTAGAAGAGGTTCCTAGATCTCAACCGGTGATACCAAGGTATGTAAAGTTGAATCACTCAGTTGATCAGATTATTGGTGATAAGAATGTTGGAGTTCAGACTAGAAAGAAGATTAGAGAAATTGTACTTGTCTGATTCCTGAATATGAACCTAAAACTGTAAAAGAGGCATTGACAAGTGATGATTGGGTTAAGGCTATGGCAGAAGAATTAGATCAAATAAAGAAGAACAATAATTGGATACTTTTTCCAGGCCTGTTGATAAGAATGTGATAGGAACTAAGTGGATTTTCAAGAATAAACTCAATGAGGCTGGTGAAGTGGTCAGGAATAAGGCAAGAATTATGGTTAAGGGTTATGCACAAGAAGAAGGCTTGGATTATGGAGAGACTTTTGCACCAGTGGCTAGACTCGAAGGAGTGAGGATTTTGCTAGCCTATGCTGCTTTTAAAGGTTGTAAAGTTTTTCAAATGGATGTCAAATCTGTGTTCTTGAATGGGATTCTAAAAGAAGGAGTTTACATAGAACAACCTGATGGTTTTGCACTATCAAAGGATAAGGACTTGGTGCGCAAGTTGCAGAAGGCACTTTATGGATTGAAGCAGGCACCAAAAGCATGGTATGAGAGACTCCACTCATATCTGATCAAGATCGATTTCATTAGGACAAGTGAGGACAGTAATGTTTACTTGAAGTTTGAGAAAGATGACCAATTGTTGATTGTTGAAGTCTTTGTGGACGACATCATTTTTGGTGGAAATGATGAGATGAGCATTGCATTTGCAGATGAAATGAGGACGGAATTTGAGATGTCAATGTTTGGAGAGATTAAATATTGTGTTGGTTTGCAGGTATCTCAGCTCAGTAATGGAATCTACATTAGCCAAACAAAGTATGTGAGGAAAGTGTTGAAGACTTTTGGGTTAGAAGATTCTAAACCGGTTGGGACCCCAATGGTGACCAATTGTAAGCTATCTAAGGAAGATGACTCTAAAGAGGTGAATGCAACCTTATACAGATCTATGATCGGTAAGATGCACTATGTTGTTCACAGTAGACCTGATATAGCACATGCAGTTGGGATTGTTGCAAGATTTCAATATAATCCAAAGGAATCCCATATGGTGGCAATGAAGAGAATCTTTACATATCTAAAAGGGACTACAGACTATGGTCTTTGTTATGATCACAAAGGTGTTTTTACTTTGAGTGTGTTCACTGATGCAAACTAGGCAAGTAATGTAGATGATAGGAAGAGCACAAGTGGAGGAGCTTTCTTTCTTGGTGGAAGACTTGTGTCATGGACAAGCAACAAGCAAAATTGTATTCCACAATCTACTGCAAAGGCAGAATATGTTGTTGCTATTAATTGCACTCTAAGTTGTTTGGATGAAACAATTGTTGGAAGGAATTAAGGAGAAGATAATTGAACCAGTGGTTATCTATTGTGATAATAGTAGTGCTATAAACATATCCAAGAACCTTGTGATGTACTCTAAGACCAAGCATATTGCAATTAAGTATGGTACAGTTGGAATGTGTGCCAACTAAGGATACATTTGTGTATCTAAGAGGCAAGTTGGGGGTCATTCCCCTACCCGAGAAGAATTAAAGTGATGTTGTTGCATCAGTCCAATGTGTTGTTCTGAAAATCTTTATTGGATTGAGGCAATAAGGGGATACTCCTTAGAGGGACCAGTCGGTGGTATAGTGTCTTTGGCATTGTTGTCAAGGGGGGAGAGAAGTACTGAGAAGCAGTTGAGATATATGAGAGAGGAGAAGTACTGGGAAGTAGTTGAGACAAATGAGAGAGAGTAAGGGAGAGACATAGAGCAGAACATGTAGGCATGAAGTTGTAGTTGAAGATTCAGTGCAAGAACACAAGCTGAATAGATTATCTGATTGAGAAGATGTTTTGATTGTTGAGTTGTCATCAATGCCAAAGGGGGAGATTGTTAGCATAACTGATGATGTGATGGTAAGTTATATGGTACTATGATGATTAGTTATTGTGTTGTCATTGATGTCAAGTATTGACCTAGTGTTCTTAGTGTGTTGTCAAGTATGTGAGAAACATGAACAAGGTATTATGATTTTTTTAGTGGTCGTGATCCTTAAGGGAGACTTGGGAATGTCTTCATATGCTAATTGTATAATCGCAACTGTTGAATGTTTTATTTGTGCAAGTTAAGATTGATTGAAGTTTGACAGGGCAATTGCTAAAATAGTATGTGACTAGCAATGAGTGATTTGATTTGTTTGTCAAATCTTTGATGAGTTAGGTGGTGCGATCATAGGATGATGTTGTTGATACTGTGTTGAGTTCATGGTTATGACCGCAACTGATTTGGATGATCGGTAAGCATGTTTTGAGGTTACAGAAGTTGTTTCACTAAAAGGTGACAGTGTTCCTGAGCTTCTGATGGTAAGATCTTTGATTGGCGATCGGTGATCGAGTTGTGATGTTTCATTTATGTTCCAGTTGTCACGCTGACGTGTCTAGATTTGTTTGTGTTGATGAATTGGCATTTCATTGATCGAGGTAGACGTTTTATTAGGATGGAGGCTGAGTTGGTCAAAATGTGTTTGACTGTTCTTGATAAAATTAATTGTAAGGGTTGATCTTTGGCCGACCTATATGGTAAAATTGTTTTGTTATATTGGGATGTTTTTTTTGGCACGATATCTCAGTGTGCGAAGATTGAAATGGTGATTTGAATTGTGTTTGTTAAGATTTAAGGCAGTGGTCGTCTTAGTGCTTGAGCGGCGATATTTATATCATGAAATCAAAAGATTTGTGTGTAGATCGTGTATGCGAAGGTGCAATCAAGCCAGAGTGTTCCAGAGATTTCTTAGAAGAGAATGAACATACAATAGATCTGATCAAGCAAAGGAGTTGCTATTTCCAGATCAAATGACCCTAGCCAGTTTTTATATTGTAAATCCCTTAACTAGGTAGATCCTAATAGGTCTCATTTGTAAATCTCTTAGCAGAGTGGCTCATTAACTTGAGTTTGAAATCTCCTAACAAAGTTAGTCCTAATAGGGTAAAGCTCCTAACAGAGCTAAAGGCAAATCCCATAATTGGGTGACACCTAACGGTATCTTTGTAAACTCCTAACAGGGTTAAACTCCTAACAGGGTGTACTTCAAAAGAGTACATTATTTGTGGGTCTTCATTCCGACCGTGGTTTTCACCCATTTGGATTTCCACGTGAAAATCTTTGTGTTATGTGTTGCATACTTTGTGGCGGTTGTGCTTATTTAGTTAAGTTTCATTTGCTTATCAATCAATAATCTTATGAATGTTGGTTTTGAAATAAAGAAGTGAAATTATTTGATATCAGTAATATTGATTCACCCCCACCCCCCTCTCAGAATTCTTGGACCTTTAGGACTAACAAGTTATTGGTTGCAAGATTTGCATATCATTGTGAATTTTCCCCAATACTACATCATTATGATTACACTGTCTTTGTGATGCTATTAGTAGATCTTTGGATGTCTTGATCATTTTCAAAATTGACATCACCTGGGAGTTCCTAGGTATGTATGTTCTTCATTGAAAGGTTTGGCAATTGAAACTTATGATTACATTTGATGAGTTGTATATATTTATGACATGAGGTTCAATTGTTATGATTTGTATACTTTTGAGGTATGGATAGTTGGATGTGTTAACATTTGTAGGTGCTATTTCACCCATGGAGATTATTTCTTGGAAACTATTGATGCATATTGTTACCTTTGGGTTGAAGAGTTGTGCCTGGGATATCAGTTGAGGCAAGACTTACACTTCTTTGTAACAAATAGTGCGGCATATCTTTGGATGGCTTATTATCTTTATGTCATTGAGGATGAGAGTATTAAAGATATGTTGCATTATCTTTCATAGTATGTTAGATTTTGAATACTTGTTTGCATAGATTTCTCTATTTAGATTATGTCAAAATTTGTTATGTATGGCTGGAAATTCTCTAACAAACATACAAAATGACTCGTATACAGCATCGTGTTTCCTAAAATGTAATTGAAATACGAATTATTATAGATCTCCATGAAAATGAAAAAAGAGAGTTTTACAATGATGAAGCTGACAAAATCTTGACTTTGAAATATTATATTTATGGGAATAAAAACTCTAAGAACTCATTAGCTTAAATCAGAGAATATCACTACTTGTGTAGAAATATCTCACCAAATTTTAAATAGATTGTCTGAAAACTAAAACTAGTGTCACATAATCAAACTACTCACAACCTTGTGCTATCTTCAGATAAATAAAAATTGTGTTAAGCCCAAAAAATGTTTAGCCAAAAAAGTTGCCATTAATATGCAGTCCAAATAGCATACGCCTAAACATTTATTTCTTCTCAAACATTACATAAATAATCTAAGACAAATATAGAAATGAGATGACACCAAAATGGATGCTAGAAACACACGTTTAAAATGCAGTAACATTAAGATTACAATTCGAAATAAGCAGAAACCTGGATATCTTTCTAGGTTTTCACAATACTGCTATCTTTCTAGGTGTTCACAATACTCACTCGTTCATTGCTGAGCTTTGCATTACTCAAAATTACATCACAGCTAAGAAGCCTTAGGACAATACAAATATTTTACAGAATTTGTAACCATTAAAATAACGAATGAAGAAAATACCCCCTTGAGCATAATCTTTTCCCTACCACGTCAACCATATGCTCCTTACACTAGCAAATACAGCATATATTTTATTTTGGCTACTATGAACAATTGTTTAGATAAATCCATCTCATCCAAGTTTGTGGAGAAAAAAATGCCTGTGCAACACGTTCCATTTAAAAGATGGTGACTTAATGCTAAGCAGGCATTTCAACAAGCTCACCATCAGATGAACCATCACTTCCGGCTGGTTTAGTTAAGATCGTTTCTGGCTCATTTGGTTTAATACTTTTCATCCCGTCTTCATCCTCGCTGTCTAAAGACTGCAATTATAGTGAAGTTTTAAGATTGGAGAATTGAGAAAAACCACCATCTCAACTTCATAGAATATGATGCCATCAAAAACAACCATTATAAACAATTATGTAAAAATAATCAGTATTACTTACAGTGCTATTCACAAGTTTATCAAAATCATCACCATAAACATCATCCCCTTCATCTGTAACAGTAAATAATAACAAAATCAGTATTAAACGTTGAGCTGAAGCACATTAAGGATTTCAAATTTAATTCAAACCTTTCAATACACCATATTTCCTTTTACCCATTTGGTTTCTAACAATCATGATTTTGAGTCACGCCACAGTCCAAAACTAATCATTGATTAAAATAAAGGGCAGCTAATAGAATTGTTCCCAACTAGTCTTCTGAACCTATTGTAATCAATATTTTTCTAAAGAATCGCCAATAATAATTGATCTACAGAGAACTTTGGTTTCCTAAAAAATTAGCATGCCTTCCTCAATTGATTACAGCAGGCAATTCAAAACTTCAAAGCCTTCAAGATTACTGCAGGCTGTTCAAAGCTTTTATGATTACTGTAGGTTGTTCAAAGACTTCAATGGTGGGTGGGATAAAAATTTATGATCAAGAGTCATTCTGATTCTTCATGGGTTTAATGGAGATATCTGATAAATAAATCTTTCTTCTTTTTTGAATTTTACTGTTCTATGAGCAGCTTTGAAAGGGGTGTGTATGTTCACAACTGCCATGCGGTGAATTGCTCCTAGGTAAGGCTGATAACAACATGGATTAGGAGTCTTGCGAATTAAAATTGTGTGAAGTGAGAAAAATGGGTTCCAATTTGTATTACAATATTTGTGAAGAACATAGATAAATAAGAGATTCATCAAGGTAATGAATCCAGGATGAGTTGCACAGCCTAGAGTAACACTTTGTTGCTTACGGATTTCAAGATTCAAAAACTTGTCAGGCCTAAATTTTGACTCAAACTTTGGATTGATGAAACTTCCGAAAATTAAGAAACACATAAAATTGTAAAATAATCTTTAAAAACATGACATAAATTTAAAATAAATTTAGTGAGGTCATAACTCAGAAGTAGTTTTTCCTTCATTTACAGATCAAATAACAAGTTCAATGCATATCACAGTGTCGCATGATTATAAATTACAAGTCTCGGTTAAAGTTTTATGATTTTGAAATTTTGAAATTTGAAATTACAAGTCTCGGGTAATAATTCTTGTTGAGGAACAGTTTTCCACAGACATGCACCCTATCCCCTGAGATGCAGAGATGAGAATGAGACATCCAATCACCCTGGCACACACACCACCAGAGAGCAAACAACCCAAGGCCATTCCCTTTATAAGGGTAACATTTCCAAGATGTCCTCCACTATTGGGGATATCAAAGGGGCACTGGAGAGTCCCAGGATAGCATGGAAACTCCATGAAGTCCCTCAAACATCTCGGAAACTTGGGAGGTCCACACAATTTCTCTATGTCATGATAATGATTTTGATTTGTGTCAAAGCTTTAGACAGACAAACAACATGATAGCATGTACAAACAGTTGAAAGTGGAAAAAGGAAGGAATATTTGCATGGAATTAGAGGCAATATAGACAATTAAACAGTTGTTACTGTTTTTGTTTAGTCAGATGCAGACTCTCTTATCTTAACTTCAGGAAGTTGGTGTTCAAATATTTCTTAGTTCAAACTTCGTACATCACTGACACCTTGAGCTTAGTGGAGAGCGGAGGAAGCATGTGAAGATAAGGTGGTGGTGGATGTTCATTGTTGTCAAGTTTTCAATGTCTCTCAGTTCCAGCTGACTACTGTAAGGAGCTTCTCACAACTCCTCTACTAGAACTAGAAAACATAGAAGAAAATAAATTAAAAGGTTCAAGAATGACAGTAATCCTGTCTTCAACTGTGCAGCGCTCTTCATTTAGACTGCTCAGATTCTCCAGCTTCACTGTTATTTCTCTAAAGAATGAAGATAAGGTTATAATTGTGACAACTTTCTGTAGGAGAAAACATAGTGATAAAATCGTTAAAAATGGTATGTGCCACAAAGGTTCATGTGGTCTCAGAGGCCGTATTTAGGCTAGATGGTGGGGACTCTAACCCTTGACACACCTTGCATCGCAGCAGGGAACACATCAGGGGTGTTGCCCCTCAAACTCCACTAGGGGCTCACCCCAAACCTCCGATCTAGTTTTCATTTTAGTTATAGCATCCCCGAATTCCAGCCCATGGTTCCCCCATCCCCAATGTCTCCCCATCTCTCATTGCCAAAACTCCATGGAATATAGTGGACTCATGCCATCCTCGTTTGCATCACAATCATCCAACACAATTGCATAAAATGAAAATGAAAAAACAAAAGAGGTTTTTTGTGTGTTTTCTGCTTGCTGCTTTTTTTCTCACCACCAAGTTAGCTTTCTGCACAAACACACCAGCAAATGCAAGTTCCTTGCACAGTTTGATAGTTTTGCCTCGTGAGTTCTTGCAAGTTGGCATGTAACTCACTGAGTTTTTCTACCATGCTTCTGATTGTGTCAAAGCTAAGAAAAGGCTTAAAGAATAGTAAGAGGATATTTACTTTTCCATCCAACTGAACTCTAGAAAAAACAGTTTGCATGAAACTGGGCAAGTAAAACAGTAAGACACAATCTCTGACCATCACATGAATAACCAACATGAAGTTATTAATTATGCAATTCTGTTTATTAGATGAAGTATTAGTCATAAAATGTTATGAAAAGCAAGTTTATCAATATAAATATAACCCAATCAAATGATTCAAGCAACAGAGTTGGGTTTCTAATTATCATGAGCAACAAGAGCGACAATTGGATGATTCGCTTTTCATATGATTTTGGAGATGGTCAATTATTTTTCTTAGCCTGTGAAGATTCTTGGTACTTGTAGACCAATTTGAAGATTACGAGGAAAAATGAATATAATAGCTGTCTTTTTTTTTGGAACAGGTTGAAGTAAATGTATAATGATAGAAAATAGATTTGCAATCCAACAGAGAAATTTTTACTCCTTCAAATCTGTCGAGTGTCAAGAAGAGCTGGGGCCAAGTATACCAGCCTCTCTCTGGACAGGTTGTAAGACAAGAGAAACAGTGCACAAGAAATTTTTTAGAAAACTGTGTAAACAAATAATTCAAGTATGGAAGTTAATCTGGACATTTATTCCTGCCTTTGTTGAAGTACGCCCTAATCCAGGATTTTTGGAAGTGAAATGGTCAATTTTACAAATAACACTCATTGGCAATTATCAACCATGAATTTTCATGGTCATACTTGCTAATTCCATATGATTTGTTGGAATATGTATCTCAGATAGTCCTCTACAGAAGTTCTAGTTAGGACACAGCAGCTGTTAAATAGGGCTAGAATTCAATTCATAAGCATCAACTTTAGATAGCTGATAAATAAAACTTGAGTTCAAGTCCTGGTCGCCAGCTTTAGATAAGTTAAATTAGGCAATTTCTTATGTGCTGCATTTAAGTGAGGTCATATCTTCAGTTTAGCATTCTCTTGTTTGAATTTAACTGAGTTGGGATGCAGATTTCAAGAGACACTTGACTATCTCTTGGAGTACACTATCTTATATCCCTGCACACAAATCTTGCCCCCATCAATAAGATGAAGAGGACTAGCAAGAAAGGAGGACCCAGTAAGGATCAAAAAGAGAATAAAGAGGATTCGTGTTCCTCTAACCAGGAAAGGAGGACTTGATCCACATTAAGTGCTTCATGTGTCAGAAGTTTGAGCACTTCACTCCTTTTTCTGTGTCCTGCAAGAAAAGGAAAGGGCAAGCAGAAATAGCAGAAGCAGTTTGCAAGAAGTATAAAAGCGTCAACTAGAACATATGAGCTTTCATCCAAGCTTAAGGCACATTTTATACGGTCTCATGCCTATCATCTAATATCATGTCGGTATCAGATAGTATGCAAACAGTGGACCCTCCAAACATGTGACCTCTAACAGGAGGGTCTTCAGCAAACTTTAGGAGCGGGAGGAAAGCATATAAGTAGAACTTGGTGATGATGCCACCTATCCAGTTGCAGGAGAATCCATCTCGTTCTAGATGCCATCAGGCAATACCCTTGAGCTTATTGGTGTTTTGTATGTACCTGGCTTAGCTAAAAATATTCTTTTGGTTTTAGTATTGACAAATCTCAGATATATGGCTGAGTTTGACGATCAGAAGAAATAGTCAGATCCTGGTTGATTGTAGGGCAGAGGTGTTCAAGAGGGTGATCTATGCTAGTTGCAAGGAGATCCTGTGAGAGCTCCAGTACATAATAGTGACAACTTGTCTTAGCTTTGGCACTAAAGACAATGGGGTAACCGGCATTGGTGCTGGGATTGCATGACTTCAAGTTTGGAGAAAGGAGTATGCAAGGGCTATGCACTCGGCAAGCATGTGAAGGCTGCTTTTCCTAGCAGCAAACATAGAGCAAGAGAGATTCTTAATCTAATCCAGTCAAATGTATGTGGCCACATGTCTTCATCTTCCTTATCAAGTTACATTTACTATGTATCTTTCATTAATCATTCCTCAAGGAACTCTTGGATTTACTTGATGAAGACCAAGGGTGAGGTAAAGTTCCAAAAGTTTAGGGCTCTCGTAGAAAATCGGACAGAAAATAAGATTAAGGTATTAAAGTTTAACAATGGAGGGGATAAACATTTTCTACAAGGAAGCAAGAATCAAGAAAGCGCTAACAATTCCCTACAATCCTCAGCACAATGGGGTTGCAAAGAAAAACAAGGCCAAATCTATATTCCATGATTTAGATCTACCTATGGGTTTCTGGAAAGAAGCATGCCTTGTAACTATCTATATTTTTAACAAGTATCCTCGCAGAGTGTTGAAGAACAAGACACCAGAGGAGCTATGCACAGGTTAGAAGCCTCAAGTAGCACATCTTTGTGTTTTAAATTTTCAGTTGTCCCACTTACATTCATATCCCTAATGAAGAAAGGATCAAGTTGGAACCTTCTAGTTGGAAGAGTACCTTTATAGTGAGACCTTAACATTCCATCTCAAAAGGTAGACGTAAGTTGAGATGTAAAATTTGATGAGGATGCATAGTCCTCCAAGTCTTAAAAACCTCCTACAGTGACTAAGGAGGTAGCAGAACTTGCTACCTCAAAAGCTTATCTGCAGAAATCAGATTCAGATCAGCAAGCTTCTGGAGGTGCATGGGATGCCTCCTCTCCGTCCACTTCAACAAGAAAGCCTAAGTGGTTCACCCAACACCACAAAAGGTACAAGAGCAAGTTGAAACTCCTATGAATTCAATTTAAGTAAGTCATATCCCAAAAAATTCCAAATTATTTTTGACTATTATCTTCCATCATTAATACAGGCCATTTACTTTTAAGGAAGCAGCAGGCAAGCAGGTCTGGCAAGATGCCATGATGGAGGAGTACAACTCCATTACACGGAATGGTGGGTGGAAGATAGTAACTCAACTAGAAAGGAAATCAATAATTGACTCCAAGTGGTTATTATACAAGATCAAACATGCAACAGATGGCAGCATAAAAAAATTCACAAGCTCAATTTGTGTCTAGAGAGTTTTCCTAGAATGAGAGAGATGACTATAAGGAGACTTTTGCTCCAATTACTAGGTATACCTCTATCAGATTTGTCTTTCACAACAGTCTTTGATTGGCATTTTATATCAAATGGATGTGAGGACAGTATTTTGTAATGATTTTGATTGTACATAAATCAGCACAGGGTCTTGGTACTCCAAGATCGATGAATATTTTCCAGGTTTGGGTTTCACTAAAACAAATGCAGATTGCAACCTTTCCTATTTAATTGATCATTTTAGACTACTTGTTTTGCTCCTGTATCTAGACAATTTAATACTTACAAGAAGTTCAAAAAAACTCATAGAATGGTGCAGGATAAAGTTGGCAAAATAATTTGATACGAAAAAACATTGGCTTGAAAAACTACTTCATGGGGCTAGAAGTATGGCAAAATCTAGGCGAAGTTTTCCTTGGACAAGGAAATTATGCAGTCAACATTCTAAAGACATTTCAGGTGATGGCACTGCAAGCCCATGGCCACTCCTATCGTATCTGAAGTCATTTGTTGATTCTGATTCTGATTCTGATTCAATAGACCTATCTTTGTATAGACAATTGATAGGTGTTAAAGTATTGTTCGTTCGTGTTTAATAAACGATGAGACAATCATAAAATATATATATATATATATAATATAATAATTGAATATAAAATATATATATTAAATTAAAGATATAATATATATTAATATGGTCATATGTTAATTATTGTGTGTTCGTATTTAATATATATATATATATACCTTATAATATTAAATATATTGAAACGACTAAACTAAACATGATTATCGATTATGCAAGTCACGTATATCGTGAGCGGCACATATTATAGGAGTCACGTATCGTGACTGA
>MU225215.1:5115440-5156509 GCA_018584345.1 Thuja plicata | reverse complement strand
GGGGGTCTAGGGGCAGCGCCCCTAAAACGTCTTAATTTTACCACTTTACATCTTGGCTGGCTGTCGGTCCCTGTGGATTCGCGCGGATCCGCGTGGGATCCTCGATCCTCGAGGATCCTCGTTTTTTCCTCCCGGTCCCAAAGCGACCCCACCTATGGAAGCCTTTTTGGCTTTTAAGTTTTTTTTTTGGGGGGGCCTTTTTGATTGGGGACGGCTGGAAGTCCCCGGGATGCGCGGGGGACGTCTACAGGGACTTCCAGCCGTCCCCAGATTTTTGGGTAGCCGTCCCCAAGTCCCGGGGACGTCCCCAAGTTTCCAGCTTTTTCTTGAAATTTGGGGACGGGGTGGAGACGTCCCCCACACCCCCAAGCCATCCCCAAGTCCCGGGGACGTCCCCGTTCCGGAAACTTGGAGATTTAGGCCGGGGACGCGTCCCCGGGTAACCTTGAATATTATCAATATGCACTTTTTGAAAATCTGATTAATCTTATAGAGACTACATTTCTAACATGTAAATTTTTAATTTACATTTCAAATCCCATCACTAGAAGCCAAAGGTGATTTAAATCCGTGAAACCAGGATGAAGCAAGAAAGTGACTTTAATATATTGATCATCACAAGCAAATCAAATAAGATGATCCCAAGTTGTACACCATCAAGGCTTTCACAGTGGAGGAGACTAAAGCCTTAGGAGACTGATAAGTTTATAACATGCTGATATACAAATGTTGAACACTGAATCAAGTAATCTACAACATCCAATTCTGATTGTGGTGTACACCAACAGATGAAGCTAGGTGCAAGTATTGTTTGAAATTTACAAAAGAGAGATACTCCTTGGTCATGGCACCTAAGCCAAAAGACGATTCAACAAGGTTAAATAATAAATAGAGCATTTTCAGTACACATCATAGTAACAGATCATGGGAAAAAATTGCAAGATCTCATAAGATATTGGGTTTCATGTCTGAGACCATTTTTTCTTAACAAAATTAGACCTTTCACTGAAAATGTCATTAACAGTGTTTTATACCATTATCTTCCAGATTATTCCAGCATCTTGGCCTGATATTTCACAATTATATCCCACTTGACCACCATTTTCCAATTTATTCCAAGTTTTTTTTATTTTTTGAGCCTGAAAAGTTGTGATTTTTTTTACATTTTGAATGCAAACTGATTGATTTAACAGGTTTAGAGCTATATCTATTGTTTTTGTATTTATTTTCAAAAACAGTATATTGTTTTATTTTATTTTTTATTAGGGTTAAAGTTTTTATTTTAAAATGTTGATAATAAATAAAACATAGTTATAAATTTTAAAAATAAAACTTTGCTGTTTTTAGGGTTTTAAATTTTTAATAACTCTAGGCAATTAGGCTGTGATCCCATGGAGGAGGGCTTCCAAAAATATCTCAGCAAGTGTTGCTCAGAATTTCTAGGAGCTTTTTAAAGTAGAAGATCCCATGGATTTTGTAATAATAGGCAAGCTTAAAATTTTAAGATGGTGATCTCATGATTATTTTTTACTTTATAAAATAAGAAATGCTAAATCTACAACTATATGGCTAAATTTAAAAAAAATCGTAGGCAGGAATTTTAAACATTATAAATGAATTACATCCAACAGCAAAATTTTAGGAAGCAGGGGAAGAAAACTTTCAGCCCCACCGTGAAGACACCCCCTTATATCTAAATTCTAAAAAGTAGGGGCTTCTATTTTCTTGCACAAGATTCTAAATTATCCTTTAGCATAATTTGATTTTCTAATGGGACCCCCTACTCCACAAAAATAGTTCCTATAGAGGCTCCATGGGACCCCTTCTATAGAATGGCTTTAAATATAAAAAACATAAGATATTTCTCTTATTTTCCTGTGTTATTTGGATTCTCAATATTATCTCAAGAAATTGAGAATTTTTAGATCCTTCAGTTTGCCAAGATATTCCTGAGAAAGATATATGCTTCTATGATATATATTACTTCACATTTTTTAGAAAATTCATAACTTGGAGGCTATAAAAATAGAATTATAATTTTCACTTAAACCAAATTATAGTGTGGGTGAGCTACCCTATGCTAGCTTGGACATGTTCCTTCTGATATGAATAAATAAAAATTAGATATGGCAATGTGATCGTTCTCAAACTATCGTATCATATGATATTGTTACCATCAAGTTGGTTAGAACTACAACAAATTTGAAAATCAACTACAACAATGTGATCGTTCTCAAACTATCGTATCATATGATATTGTTACCATCAAGTTGGTTAGAACTACAACAAATTTGAAAATCAACTACAACTCAGTCCTTAGTTCAATGTGTATAATCCAAGCATTTGTCCATGTAGATACATTGACATGGAGGTAGAACTCAACATTTAATGACAAATAACAAGTGTGTAAGTTACTTACGGAGCCACATGACTTTTTACCAACATGAAGTATATTTTCCAAAACTTGCCCTCCTTCATATTCCGTGGACATAGCACATATCTGAACTGTGAAATTTCCTGTGAAACCACATTATTTTTAAATAAAACTTTTGTTCACTTAATGTTAAACATAAATTACACTTGATGCTACACTATGCAAATGAAATTGGACTGTCCAGCTTGGCCATATATATAGTAAGACCTTAAAAATACTCTGCACTGTCATACATTGACAGAAAACTAGTGTCATCTATTTATGCTTTCTTATTTGTTTCAACTAACTCTTCAAAACTGAAATATTAAAGAAAGTAAGTCAAAAAAATTATACAACTTATCAATGTCATTGCAATTCTCCTACATACAAAACATTAACCTGCGGCCAACACTGTCACATAAAGAGACTAAGATAAGAGTCCTTCAGTGAGCTGTTCACAACAGAATGTTTTGATGAACTTTTCAATCATAAGTAATATGTTGATTAACATTAACAACTTACAATGATGACACTTTTAAAGGAACTGCAATGTAATAATATTCAACAACTTATGATAAGAGGTTGCATGTTGGGCCTCTTTAATGCAAATTCAGTTTCAGCTAGAATGTGACGGCAAAGGCAGCAATAGAAAAAGAAAATTAAGACAACTTAACACAGGTATTTCACAAGGAGGGTGATACCATACCATATCACTCGTATTGGGGTTTTTTTAGAAAAAGAAAGCCAAGACCAATATGTACCTAAGTATTTAGGGATGACAGGGTTATTTCAAACTATCCCAAGTTTATATGTATTGGGGGTTCAAGATCACATTAATTTTCTTGTATCCAAGATCTATACAGAATTTTGTATAAAACCAAATACAGTTGCATAGCCTAACAACTTTTTTACACTGTGCATCTAAATAATTCTTTCCTTAAACAAATTGCAAAAAGTAGATGATGAACTTAGTTGTTAACTGTTGTCCTCAATTTTGCATTCACAAAATTGAACAACCCTATGCAATTCCCAAAACGATTGGTAGGATTTCTCTCTAAGTTGGTCGGTGCTGTGAAAGAGGTTTACTTGATGGAATCAGTTATCCCTTGATTCTCGTTCAGTTTCATTTCTTACAAGCATCTAGTTTTTGAGTCTTTCTTTTATTTTTCTTGCTTTTGCTTTCTTGTTTTTGGTTTTGTTTTGGTCTTAGGTTTGCAGCCTTCGTTTTCCCGTTCGTTTTGAGCTTTCTTAGGCGTCATCTGAGTTAGTCAAACTCAGTTTATAAGCATTTCAAATATCCTGCCAGTGGGATTTTAAGGACAGACTACATATTGTTGAAAAATCGTCAAAAGGTGGACTTTTTCTTGTCAATCGCCCAGAATGAGAGTTCATTTTATGTGCTAAATGGATTTGAAATTCCATTTTAAAATTTCACGTCATTTTGTGAGGTTTTGACTAATGTTTTTAATAGCACTGGGTTTTTCAATCGTATCTGCATATCAAGCTATTAAAATCTAAGTTGCATATACTGATTATGTTCTTTCTTCTTTCTTCCTTGAGTGGACTTTTTTTAACAGCATCTGCATATTCGATTTGAATATATATGTTGTAATTAAGTCCGTTTTAGTTGGCAAGATAAACGGGTGGGATTTTGAATAGGATCACATTCACTTTTTAAGTTATTTAGTTTTAACTTAAGTGAATGGTGGGGTTTTTATTTTAATATGCATATGAAAGTATATGTATTTCCATTTACAAACTTATTGTATTCTTTCTAAAAACTCATGTTTTCATCTTTCATGTTTATGCTGGCGTGTTTGCCCTTATTACATATCATTCGATATGCTAAGGTCTTTAAAGAAACACGTTTTTGTCTTTCAAGTCAAATGGCGTCATTTTTTTTTTAAAAACATTTGCATATTGTTTTACATGTTTAAACAGATGTAACGATCCCCTAAAAGCGCATGACTTAGCTTTAAGTCAGGAGGCATCGACTTCTAGTTTGAAAGCATGTGTTTGATATAAAACATATGTCTTTTCCCTCCCAATGCCCGCGGTTTCATAAAGGAGTTAAAGGCGTCGAATTTTATACTCATCGCATATATTTTTCTCCGTTAAAAGAACATGTTTTTCACTTAAAGCTGAAAGGGTGTCGCTTTTGGTGTTGGTGTTGACTACATATCATTTCATATGATAAAAACATATATGCAAAATATTCTTTTAAACCCGTGGATATGTGGCGACGTTTTTTCTATGTATTGCATTTTGTTTAAAAATGAATGGTATGTAATACCTCTTTTAAAACCCGTTGAGCCCCTTTGTAAACCACGGTTTTATCTTCCAGCAAACAGAGCATATGTTATATGTTTTTTTAAAACAAGGCTCGTGACTTCCCTTAATCCTTAGGCGTCGTTTTTAAAGAAGAATGCATAGTGTATGCAAGACGTTTTTAAGGAATCATGACTCTTCTTAATCCAAGGGCGTCAATTTTTATGGATCCTACATAAGCATATGGAGGATAAAAACGTGTTTTTCTTCCACAGCAAATAACGTTTTGGGGATACGGCGAGATTTTGAGAGTGGTTTACATAAAACGTGTAGATTATTCACCACTAGGAGCTGCATTTTGGACTGAAAAGTACGCTAGGGCATTTACAAGGAGTTTGAAACATTCTCTTCCCCAAATAATCCGCCCTAATCTCTGCGTTTTTTCTCCTAAATCTCTGCAAGTTGGGTAAGTTTTTCAAAAACGTTTTGCTATTCATTAAATTTAAAATACATTTTGAATGTAATGAGGAAATAAGTTGCTATGTTTTAGGGCACGTTTTTGAAAACTTCTTCTTTACTTGCTAATTTTATGCAATCTCTTGTTGCATGATGAACATTTGTCACTTCTCCAACTATGACTCATTAGATTGGGATTAACTCTACATGAAGAAATTGTCAAAATAATGAGCTATATATCTTCTCTTTTCTCCTCCAAGACTAAATTCAAAATTCTTGAGTTCGTTTCCAGAATTTGTGTTTGTTTTGTTGAAGAAGAAGATTTGTGTTTTTTCCCTTTGCATTCCAAGAGAGGTAAAATTTATTTTTCTCTTTCTTTGGTTGCATTTGTGTTTTATTTTTGTTTGTATATATGCTATCATTTCTACTTCTCTCATTTTCTCCAAGTTGCATATGAGAATGCAATTTATTCTCATGTGCAGTCGGGATTAAAAACCTTGTTCTTGATGGTGACTTTTCTCCAGATGCATGAAAAGATGCAAGGTGCTGCCCATATGCAAGATGTAATAAAAAGACCACCTCCATGCTTATATGTCAAAGAAGAATGACTTGTGGTGAGACATAAACATCTCATTTACCAGTAAAGCAAAAGGAGATTCCCAACATGCAAAGTAAACCAAAAAGCCCACCTTCATGCTTTTTCATGGTTTTTTATGAAATGCAAATGTTTCCAAAAATCCCACCTTGCATATTGAAAATTTGCTCATGCATGAATGCGTCCATGTATTCATTTTATCAAATTCTGAACTTGTTGTCCGCATACATACAATGCCTCCAAAATACTAAGTTCTTCCCAATATGCGTTATGGATTGAAAAACCCACCTCTTTCATAATGTCTAATATGCATAACCGTCAAAAAAGCCCACCTTTTTGTGTCCTTTTATGACCTCAAACAAATGAAGGTTCATGCTGTAAGAAGCAAAGTACTCCCCATACACTTGCAAATAAAAGAGATCTTCCCCAAAATACGGCATGTGGTGCTCTTCCCAACATGTGATTAAGTTTCAAAATCCTGATTACACATTTCAAGGTTGCAGAAGCATATGAAGCAGGAACAACCATATGATGGAGTCATACAAAGAAAGGGATAAGCAATGCAACGATTGCAGGCATAAAATGCTTTCAAAACTGAAACAGAAAGACACAAAGATGCCTCTCAGTGATCACCATTATGATGCAGAGCGATATGCAGACTCATGCTTTCATTTAGAAAAGCTTTCACTAAACGTGAACATATCAACCATGGGGCAGCCTGTAGCAGCATGAAGACCAAAAAAAGATGATGCAAATAGATGTCGTGTCTTGTCAGACACTCAAATTTTGTAAAAGTGTAGAATCTTTGACAGATTGCATGGAAATATGTAAAAGCATTCTCATGTAATCATGTTGGAGGTACATTAGGTTCGTCCTCCAGCATTGAATAAGTCAAAATTAGTTAATTTAGATAAGCATTGAATAAGTCAAAAGTGGTTTAGGTTTTCCCCTTTCTTCTCCACTTTTCCCTCTTCTCTTCTCCTATATAAGGAGGGGGTTCATTGTAAATATTCATCTTTTGTTGTGTGCAAGAAAACTATAGGCAATTCTCTTGTATTCTGAAAACTTTGAGTTTCATTGTGCAAAGTTGAGCATTTGAATAAAGGAACAAGAATTGGCAAACTTTGTGTTGTTGGTTTTGAAAATTAACGAGTGTGTTCTTATGTCGCATTGGTTAATCCTTTCTCAAATTAATAGTTATCTTGCTTATATCATTTGAGCGTTTTAATTCAAATTGTCTGAAGACTTTGAGCTTCAGGGGATAAGGGTTACTACAGAAGGTAGTGGCTACAATATTCCAAGGACTGAAGACTTTGGGTTTCAGTATTGGGAATTAGATAGATAGAGTACTTATTTGAAGTGAGAACAAGAGACTTTGAGCTCTTGTATCATTTCATCTTTAGATAAATTCACTGTCGTCTCAGTTGATTGTTCTTAAGTCAATCTCTGAGCCACCGGTATTACTGTTGCAAGGGGAACTGTATGTGTTATAGTTCAGTTCTACTTGAAGCCACCTGTGGTAAGAAGGGAGCCTCCCCTATTGCTAAGAGGAGAGAGTAATCTCACACACTGCTGCCTAAAAGATACATTTTGCAAAGTTGTAGTCTTAGTGACTTTGCAAAATATTTAGCCAACATTAACAAATGTTAATGACTAGATAAATTGAATAATAATTTAATAGTTGTCACAAGAATCCAACCTATATCATTCACTTAAGAATATTTCAAAATCTGGCATAGTCCTCAATCTTTGGTTTTGATCCATAATATTGTTTTTTACTAACACCCATTCATGTTGTTGGGACTGATGGGTGTGCATTAAGCATATTATGAGTGCACATTTGTCATGTTATAATTAAGTAGACA
Organism: Thuja plicata; assembly: GCA_018584345.1. NCBI lineage: Eukaryota > Viridiplantae > Streptophyta > Pinopsida > Cupressales > Cupressaceae > Thuja > Thuja plicata. The sequence continues at coordinate 5,148,912 of MU225215.1, read as the reverse complement.
TGAAATTTTCATGGTGCTCATCAAAGGTGCCCTTCCATTTTTTCCCCCGTCTCGTAGAGGGGACATTTTAGGGAACCAAGGAAGTATAGGAAACGTCCCAGGGACGCCCTTATTTTACCAAGGGATGTGAGGTGACGGCTAGCCATCCCTGAGACAGCCAAGGGATGATTAGCCATCCACAAGGCAGCCAGGGGACGTCCAGGTGTCCCCTAACTATCCCAAGAACAGTTAGCCATCTCCTATTGTCCAGCAACATCTAGAATTCAATTAAACTGTGATTTGGATTTGCCAAGATTAGAGGTTAGGTTTTAGTCTAACCTCTTCCACACTAATCAGGGGTTTCGTCCTGTTAATGGTGGAAAAAAAAAAAAAAAAAAACACTCCCAAATCCATTCTCCCCTCCAGCATTCAACTAGAAACTATTTAAAAGCAATGCCTAAAGTGGCATATGAAACATAAGGGCTAGGTCAACCTTCTAGCTCGGCACCAAAACAAAATATCAAAATTATATTAGGCCCAACCTGAAAAAGAATAAACTTTTATTTTATTTATTTTTCATTATTATTTAGTTATTCAAAGTGTTGGACGATCCAGCAATTTATTTATTTATTAACTTTTGTTTTCAAATGTTTATTGATTATTTGTTGGCCAACCTAGAGGGGACATGACAGTGTTTGTGACTTGATCAAGAGTAATCATGATTTTTCCTTTGTACCCATTTTCCTTTTGTTATGTGTTTGTGGCCCCTGCCCATTCCAATACTCATCCTTGACTCAGTGTTTGAGAGTTTAAATGAAGAAAATAAATATAACAGATAAAATGCAAACAATTGTATTCATCTGTCTTATTTTCTGGAATTTCCAGCGAATCGAGTAGAAGAGCAAAATAGTTTTGATAAATGGAAGAAATGCTGAAATATTGATGTTTTGTAGGCATTAATACTAAGTTATCCAGTTCTCCCTCTGGCCCTCTGGACCAGGCGAATTTCGAACCAGTCCTTGGTCCTGGTCCCGGTTCGCCTGTGGATTCCATCTGGGTTCGAACCCAGGCAGGGTGGTTCCTCCAGGCTGAACCTAGGTTGAACCAAGGCAAACCCAGGCAGACCAAGTGCGAGCCAGGTACAGTTCCCCTGAAAAACATTCTATAATTTAGTGCAGAAAACAATTATTACAGAATTTGAATAAGATCTTTAACATTACAAAACAAAATTTGCTGAAGTTCGGATATTTATTACATCAAATTACACTAGCCCTCAAGATTTCTTCCAGTGAAATTTTTATATCTAATTGTTGATAATGACCCCTGTTCGATTAATTGGAAGCTCTCTATAGTGATAAATCATATTTTAAACATTAAACAATATCTTCAATAGGTGAAGAGAGTTGCAAGCTACTTTTATAACATTTTTCAAGTAGGATGTTAATTACAAACAAACAAGCTCTCTGTACAATGAAAAAGTAATAAACATTCGACGACTTGGAAAGCGAGAATGTTATTAGTGCAGCTGATCTCATTGGCATTGGCACTGTTTGTGAATCAACTAATGCCTTTGATGAAGAAGAAGAAGATGAAGATTTAGATAATCCATTACATAATTGAAACTTAGTTTAAAGTTCCAATTGTTGAAAGTCAAAACAATGATACTTGAACTCAATATTATTTTAATGTTGATAATAGATATGATGCTATGATTACAAGTTTATAGTGTTTTTATTGTTTTTATGATACTACGTGGCATTCTAATCTTAATTCATGTTTCTAGGGTGCATATATATATATTTATATATATATATATATATGTTTTTGTACTAACGAACTCAAACCCCATTTCAAAGTTTTGCCATACCGGCAAACCCGTTCTTCGAACCCGAACCCGAACTGGCAACTTAGCATTAATATATATATAGCCCCTATCATTCCATTACTCACCTTAGAGTCGGCATTTGAGAGTTTAAATGAAGAAAATAAATATAACAGATAAAATACAAAAAATTGTGTGTGAATTGCACAAACCACGATTTTGACTAGAAACTGCTATTTTAGGAGACTACAAGATGAGGGGGTAATCCCAAGTCTCCATTATACTGATCATTATAGGAATGAGGGGATAATCATAAGTCTGTCTATTAGACTCTCCATTAGACTGGTCATTATAGGAAAGAGGGGATAATCATAAGTCTGTCTATTATACTGATTGTTATATATGAACTTGGAAGATTTTCATCGCATAACAACACGGAGCAGTGTAATGCTGGTATATCTGTGACAAGAGTCTAGTGTTTTATAGATTGGCGTCTGCTTGCTTGACAGAGTAGTTTCCTAGTTGTTGTTGAAATCGTTCCGAATTGCTATCTAATGTCACTGAGCATAAAATCTTTAACTTGGTATGCATATGATGATGATGACCTGCATTGATATATAAGTAGGGAAACCTAAGCCAGTTATATTTTCTGACTTTTATTTTTATTGGCCAGCAAATGATTTCATTCCATTTGATTGCCTTTATTTCAGTGTTTTAGCACAATGCAAAGTAAAATTGGAATTGCTATCAAGTATCAACCTATATAAGAGATGGTGTTTTATGCTTACACCTTTCAATGGGAGTTGGCAGTTGCATAATTTTGAAGAGAATGAATGTTATTTTCCTGTGGTCAATATTGCTTACACCCTTGTCTGACGTTTGAACAAACCAAGCCAGCCCCTAATTTGAAATATATGGGAAACCAAATCAGATATTTCTTATGTCCTTTGTTTTTCTCAGGAGATTAGTATAAAGTAATAAAATGGAACAGAAAACTTATTGCTAAAGTCCCTCAAGTACGTTATGAAGTTAGTTCAACCTTCTCCATTATTCTTTGCAAAATTGTTGTTTGTTGTGCCTACTAGGTAGATAAAGTTATGCAGTTATTTTTTATCTTCGCAAATACTATTTTCTTAAATAGAACTAAAAGTTTATGTTACCACTTAAAATAGATTTTAACTCGTACATGTAAATTTAATTTTGACCCATAAAATTTGATAACAGAGGCTACACTCTGGATTATTTGGCATAGTATTCAATCTTTAAAGCTCTAACAGAAGTCTTAGAAAAGCCCCCTTATATTTTTCTGCACCAGGTCAAAATCAGCAACCGATTTCCCAGCTCTATGATCCTGCTAAGTACAGTGCACAGAACTTATATCACCTATTAGACTCTTGATATCTCTAATACTCTAATAAACAATAAACTTAAAATTGAAAAAGGGGGCAGTCTGAATGAGTCTTAGTTTTGTACTTGAAGTGATCTCAAACTTAAAGACAAATTCAAACTGAGAGTAGCAGCTAAGCTATCCTAAAATTAAATAAACAACTCCTCAGTATGCAACATAAATGTGAGGGCCTTCCAGTCATTCTTCCAGAAGTGTCTGATGTCTTTAAAGTTTTTCCATTCCTTTATATAACTAAATATAGAAGTAAGAGAGGTCAAATTCTCAACCATGGCAATATCAACAATTCAAATCAAATTGAAACAATTTATACAAAGCCAATAAGTTTAAATAACATGCATCTTCACTTCTAAACAAAACTAATGTATTATGATTAAATTAATAACCACTACAGACAGACCTGTGGTGACAAAAAGAAAAACATGGACTCCAAAAAGAAAAACCATCGAGAAAGCAAAAGAATGCCTCCTTTCTAATCCAAGCATATAAACCACTTACTGGAACAATCGATAAGACAATCACTGCATGCCTCTCCTGCCATGCTGTCAAATCTTGACGAACATTGGATGATGGGGAAGCTTCTTGTGATTGATTTCTTTCAACTGACAAAGGAAAAAATATATATATCAATTTGACGATCCAGAAAGCATCCAACAAAATCCTTTGGAATCAGATGAGTAGGAAGTCAATGACAGTTAATTTAACTAGGGCTACTTAAAAAGGAATACCTCACCATACTAAGCAGTTCAATTTCAGAGAAAGGTACACTTATCTGCTCCAAAAAAGTACCTTCCTCAAAAAGTTCAACCAAACAATCATATAGCATATTTCCAATACATCACCATACTAAGCAGTTCAATTTCAGAGAAAGGTACACTTAACTGCTCCAAAGGAGTACCTAAGCGTTAATGAATGTCCTCAAAAAGGTCAACCAAACAATCATATAGCATATTTCCTATATGAATTTATCACATAATCGATTTAAATGTAACGCATAGCAGGTAACAATCTAACACTTCACAATAAGATCAAGCTGTCTTTGTATTTATCTAAAAAAAAAATGCATTAGAATCAACAACCCTGAATCCAGACCTCAACCTGGATTTCTTATTTAACAATCCAAAAAATAAAATCACTAAATTCCATTCAGAGATGAATTCAAATCAGCAGTATACAAGGAGTCAACTCCAGTGGCCTTGCATCAATTTCATGGGAAGCATAATTACAAAGGCTATGATGGTATGGTTGCATGTAAGGGGAAAACAAGCAGATACATAAAGAAAATGTTGTTATGACTTTGAAGAGATCTCTATAAGGCTAAATTGAGTATGGCCAGTTCTTAATTTGTATTTGAATTGTGATCTACATTTTTTAAATTTCATTCCTAAAAGCAATTTGAGAATAACCCCACTTTCAATTTGCAGTTGAATTATGACCTATCAATATATAATTTTAAAATTTCTTCTTTAGAAAAATGTTAATGAAATATATTTCAATTTTCCATTCCTTCTAGCACTATAAACATGGGAAACTACCCTAACTTTGACTAGACCGCATGGATACTTTTCATTTAGTGTCTAAGACACAAAAACCAATGGTGAATTATATTTGTGTTTGGATTACTTCATTGTGGGTTCTATGTCAAACATGGGAGGCAGTATGAGCTAAGTCACTATTGAGTAGGGTTACTACAAGGAGACGGTACTTGGAGACTCTAGAGACTAGTACCAGTACTAGTAGGGCTAATTTTCATAAATAGGAGATGGGGATACTTGGAGACGCCAATTTTTATTTAATATAATTTAATAATTTCTAGAAAATATCATGACAGAGAACTTTGAAAACAAGTACAGTGGTAGAGATTAACATTAACTTTAAAGTTTAAATACACAAATGTCAAATGTCTTTGTGTCGAAGAGACAGTTCAAAACTCACAATACATATTTCATATTAGATTATCATTACATATTGAAATTCAAAAATATTGATAGTTTGACGCTGATACACATGCTGAAGGATATGAGATGGGTGGTTATGAGAAATTTTGAATTGTTCTTCTAAGTAAGAGTGGTGAAGGTTTGCATGGATGTGTCCCTATAAGATATTTGAGAAGGTTAGAGATACTTAGTGGCATCCATTATTTCCAACAATTGAATTGATGTTACGCAAAGATATCTTATTATCATTCTAATGACCTCTTTAAAAGAACAGCAATTAGCAAATCGTGACACTACAAGAAAAGTGAATAATTGTACATCATTGCCAAGTCTTTCAAGAGAGGCAGTTGAGCAGATTGATCTAAAGACTATAGTGGCTATCATTATCATTACTAACAGATAAGCGATAATAATTTTGCAAGGGTGATGATAGAGGATGAGAATTAGAGTTTTTCATAGCACCTTATGCCCTATGGTTTTTGGCGGGAGACGTCAACTTCTGGTCAAGATTTGGAGATGCTGGGAGACAGCAACCAAAAGAACCCTGTGCATCAGGACATTTCGGGGAACATCTTCAGTCTCTGGTGCCACAGGTCTCTGAGACACACCTTAGGGGGTAGGAGACATCTCTTGGTAACTAAGCTATTAAGCCCTAAGCACACAGGTGTGTTAGAATTTTAATTCGCACCTTTTGGTGCAACACAAAAGGGAACAAATGTCTGGGAGAAACATTCTTTCAATTCATAAGGGAAGTTCCTTAGGATAAATCTTAACCTAATATAAACAATGTGTACTAGCAATATATAAACTTTACAGTGTTTTGGGGGGGTAATTCCATGTTTGTGCTAATTAAACTTTTCAAGTGTATCTTTTCAAGTGTAGAAGGTTGAAACACTCTTTCAACACAAAGCAAAGGATATTATATTTTTTGACTAAAAACAAACCTTACAAATACTATCTTGCATTGTTCAATTATCTATAGAGACTAAACACATTAAGTACACATAACAGTTAACTGACATCAAACGTTAGAAATTTACAAGCTAAACAAGGTCTTTGCATTCAAAGCTACAAAAATTGACTCTACAATTATTGCAATACAAAGCGTTCAATAATTGTTAAGTAATATTTAACTCTTACAGGTACATTAACACATGAACATTTCAATGGAAATTTAGAAGCAAAGTAGGCATACTATGTTAAATTTTGAACCAGAATAACAAAACCAGAGAGCAGATATTTTAAACAAAACACTAGAACAAAGACACTGAGATTTACCCTGGGAAAAGCCTCCTGCTTGAGGGAAAAACCTAGCCACACCGCAAAAAGACTTCCTCTTTCTTATGATGACAAAAATGTAATCAAACTCCTTACAAAATTTCTGAGACATTCATGACTACATGCAAGCAATATTTTGCATTTACAAAATTGATGTCTCATGAATACAAAATAGAATACGATAGATCCTTATACAAGGTTAAACGACAAACATAATATGCTCATAACTCATATACTGAGACGTAATGACAATACACAACCATTATGATAAGATGAGAAGAATAAATAGCCATTCCCGATAAACACCAACTTCATACAATGCTCAGAATTACTGAAACGACCAATACAGATCACAGAGCAGGAGAATATGAATGTTGATCACAAATATGTCGAACCCAAAAAATACAAAGAACCCAAACTAAATAGAGTGCATAGAAGGAAACGATACCTGACGCATTCATGTGATATGACCAGCTTGCACACGGAGGTGAATTCACTTCAGAATGTAACCGATACCTCTTCATATTACCAAAGAGTCTCTTTTCATGTCAACGCGGAGTCTCTTGAATTACCTTGACAGTTATATATGTATCCATTAAGATTTATGTTCAATCTTTAACGGCTATAGGCGGGCCAACAATGAAGAGAATGGACGGAGATAAAACATCGATACACATCATCAGCTACGTAAAGATACTCAGCCACCATGTAAGCTCACACATGCATAGCCAAATTGCACTTTAGACAAATATACAAAATCAGCTCAGCGTCCACGAAGATGAACAGAAAGCCTCCATGTGAGCAAGACACAGCCACAAAATTAGCTTAATAAAGGAACTGATAAACAGGCTCGACTAGAATGAGTAATGCTCAAACATATCATCTTGAACTTATAATTAAACTTGATATCCAACAAGAGTATAGAACAGCAAATGAAGTGATGCTCAGAATTTCTCTTGATGCTACAAACTTCAACACTCCCTCTTAGCAAAGGAGAAATTAATCATTTGTCTTGCCACCTCTTGACCTGGCAAACATAAGAAGCTGCAACACAAAGACAATGTCAATAACAAAATCTCATCACAAATTTTCTCAACATCCTATCGTTATCTCAGAATGACAGTCACCATGACTATTCCCAAAGGGTGAATCAAGGGCTTTCACCTCAAACTTCTTTCGCAAAGAAGAATGCATTAACAAGGGATTACACCTCGAACTTCTCTCTCACAGAGAAGAACTCATTAACAAGGGATTACACCTCGAACTTCTCTCTCACAGAGAAGAACTCATTAACAGCATGAATAGGAATCACTGAAGTTGAGACTCTCTCTCATCGAGAGCGTCATTCTCCACAATACCAAGCTTGTCTCGAAAATAACAAAACTTCACTCTTCGAAGTGGCTTGGTGAGAATGTCCGTTGTTTGCTCTTCTCTGCAAATGTACTTAGGCTCCACTGCTTTCCTTTGAACCATATCTCTCAAGTAATGATATTTTATTTCCACATGCTTGGTTCTATCATGGAAAACCGGATTAACCGAAAGCTTCATACAACTTTGGTTATCACAAAAAATCTTTGTAGGTTCCAAAGGCTGCCCAAACAACCCTGCAAGTAATTTAAAAAGCCACACTGCTTCTCTTGCAGCCACACAAGTTGCAACATACTCCGCTTCAGCAGTAATTTGAGCAGCACAAGATTGCTTCCTGCTGCACCAAGAAATCATAGTTGTACCAAGGCTGAAACAACAACCGGAAGTGTTCTTCCTGTCAGGCACACACCCTGCCCAATCTAAATCTGAAAAACCATGCAACTTTAATCCTTCACAAGAAGAATATTTCAAACCATAAGTCACTGTACCACGAACATATCTCAGAATATGTTTGGCTGGAATAAAATAAAGTTGACTAGGCTCACACATAAATTGACTCAAAGTGTTAACAACATAACATATATCAGGCCTAGTGTTAACCAAATAAATCAAAGAACCAATCAACTGCCTATACATGGAAGGATAAACTAAATCTGAATTAACAGCAGCCTCATGTAACTTTTTCAAATTAGCTTCCATAGGAGTTGTCATAGATTAGCAATCAAGAATACCAAACCTTTTCAAAATATCAATGGCAAATTTTCCTTGATTCAAAATAATCTCATTTGGCCTTTGCCATACCTCAAGTCCAAGGAAGTAGTGCATAGACCGGGATCTTTCATCTCGAATTCAGAAGCTAACTCTTTCTTACAGTTATCAATGAGATCATCATCACCAGTGAGAAATAAATCATCAACATAAAGTACTAAGATTAAGGCTTTATCAGCAATTACCTTGAAATATAAATTTGGATCTGCATCATTCTTTTGAAAGTTCAAGCTCAATAAATAATAATCAATTCTCTCATGTCAGGCACGTGTAGCTTGCTTAAGGCCATACAAGACCTTTTTTTGTTTGCACACATGTGATTCTTTATCATGAATCACGAAGCCCTCTGGCTACTCAACAAAAACTTCTTCAATAACCTCATTAAAGAAAGTCATCTTCAAATCCATTTGATGAAGTTTCCATCCTTTAACTGCTGCAACAGCAATAATAATTCTGATAGAAGTATATCGTGCTACAGGAGCAAAGGTTTCCTTATAGTCTATGCCTTCCTTTTGGGAGAAACCTCTAGCTACAAATCTAGCTTTATATTTTTCAATACTCCCATTAGCTGCATGTTTGATTTTGAACAGCCATTTAGAAGAAACAACAAATTTACCTTTGGGCCTAGGAACAATGTCCCAGACATCATTTTTTATGATGGATTGATATTCCTCCATCGTGGCATCCCTCCACACTTGCTGATTTGAAGCCTCCTCAACACTTGAAGGTTCAAATGCCATAATGTGACTCATCAAAGCAACATATCCGGCAAAATTATGAGGCCTTTTACTTTCCCTGAAAGTGCTCCGTGGAGCTGCATATTTTTCAGCCTCTTGCATAGTATGTCTGGCCCACACTGGTCTCTACTTATCAGCTGAAACATTACTTGGACTAGCAAAGGCATCTAGAGGATCAACACTCTTTTGACTCTATAGACTCCCTCTGAATCTATGAAGGGGAATTCGGGACAGCCACATCCATATCTTGAGAAGGTTCAAAATATTCTCTATCAATTTCCATATTAGATTTTTTAGATCTCTTACAAGCTACATTTTCTTCAAAAGAAACATCCCTGCTGATCTCAATCTGCTTTTGACCTGGAATGTAAATTCTATATGTTTTTGATGAATCACTATAACCAACAAAAATGTCTTTCTTCCCTGAAGGTTATAACTTAGTCCTTTTATCTTTTGGAACATGAATGTAGACAGGACACCCAAAAATTTTGAGATGACTAATATCTGGTTTAGAATTTGAGAATGCTTCTTCTGGTGTTATATTGTCTAGTATCTAATGTGGACTTCAATTCTAAATATATACCGTTGTCCTGCAAGCTTCTACCCATAAAAATGTTTGAAGACTTTGATCATGGATCATAGCCCTTTGCTGCCTCAACAATAGACCTATTCTTTCTTTCACTACACCATTTTGTTGAGGATTATAAGGGACACAAAACTCCATCTTAATCCCAGCAACAATACAGAAATTTTAGAATATATCAGAAGCATATTCACCCCCATTATTAGACCTCGACACCTTTATCTTCTTATTGGACAAATTTTCAACAAGAGCTTTAAATTCTTTAAATCTGGACAGCACTTCATCAGACTCTTTAGATTTTAGAAAATAAATCCATGACTTACGAGAGTAATCATCAATGAAAGTAACATAATACCAAAAGCCACTTAAAGAAGCAACAGACATAGGACCACACAAGTCATAGTGAATCAGCTCTAGAACATCTTTTGCTCTACTTTCACTACTATGAAAAGGACTTTTAATGTTCTTACCTAGAGCACATCCTTTGCATACACCCTCATGATCCGGATTCAGTTTTGGAAGTCCAACTACCATCTTCTCCATGGATGACAAAGTTCTGAAATTTAGATGAGCAAATCTTTTATGCCACAACTCACTTGAACTTGAAGAATCATGAGCTAAGACTTGAATAGAATGAGTTGAAAGTCTATATAGGCTGTCATGACGGACACAAATCTCACGTGTTGTCTTAATGCTAGAGTTCTTCCATGCAAGGACTTTGCCTTCAACAAATGCAACATTATAACCTTTATCTTCCAAGATGGTGTTTGTGTTTAATTTTTGACATGGCTTGGGTGGTGAAATATTTTTTGAGAAAATCAATTTTGGCTAAGGCATTTAAATTGTTTTGATCTTACAAGGCAAATTTGGAAATAAAGTTGAAAATCAAAATCGTGCTTAAAACTTGGGCAAGGTGTTTGGTGCAAGATCAAATCTTGGCGTGGTGGTTTTTACAAGTTTTAATTTCTGGCAGGCCAACCCTTACAAGATTTTAATTTCTAGCAGGCCAACCCTTACAAGTTTTAATTTCTGGCAGGCCAACCCATACAAGTTTTTTCATTTCTGGCAAGGTGATTGATACAAGTTTTTAAATCTTGGCAAGGCGACTACTACATCAAATTTTATTCTTGGCTTGGTGGTTCTGACAGGACCTATTCTTGGCAACCCAACCTTGACATCATTTTATTTTTCAACTTGCTGATTATAACATGCTTTCACACCTTGAGCAATTTCGAATTTTATGCCAAATTTGGATCCACAAGCTAGATGTTTCTTTAGCACCAAGCCTTAGTAAATTTCGAAGTTAATTTTAACTTGGCTAATTTCAATTTAATTTGGGGCCTCTTGCTGTGTTAATTTTCGAAATTAATTATGGGGCCATGAGTGGTAATTTCATTTCAGTTTTTTGGGCCCCGTTGCTTGGTTAAATTCGATCTAATTTAGAGCCTACATATTTGTTAAACTCGATGCAAATCTAAGCCCCCATGCCATGCTAATTTCGATTTTATTTGTGGCCTACATGCTTATAATTTCAATTTAATTTTGCACCCCTTTGCAATTTCTGATTTAATCATGATGGACCCATCCAAGTCATCCAATTTCTGATTTAACATTGAAATTTGCAATTTCAATGTTTATTTTAATCCAAGGGTTCCAATTTAATTTGAATTTTAAACCCACCACTCCAAGTCATCCCACTTTGGGCATCTGGCTGGGTATATATTTGGGGACATTGGAAGTCATTTCAACATTTATTTGGAGCGAATTTCGAAGGGTTTTATTGCAGGTCGAATTTGCAGCTAGGGCAGACTTTTTGGAGGCCTTTTCAACATTCAAGCTCATCAACTATTCATGCCTAGGGTCTGAAATTTCATTTCCAGAATTGGGCGACTTCTTTGGCATCATTTTCAGACCCTTGACAAGCGATTTGCATCTCCATTATGCCCAGTGAATTGCATTTTTGGGCAGATCCGAATTTGGAGTTGGCACATTGCAATTTTGACATCATTTTCGCAGGTCTAGGGCATCAAATTCCTTGTCTATACTTGCAGATCTGAGCATTCCAATTGGCGATTTTATCATAGGGCATCCTTTTGCACTCAAGCATCAAGCGAACTATCCTTTGGAGGCAATTAGCATCATTTTGTGGCTCCTAGGGCATCAAATTCCATGGATTCACATTCAGATCTGAACATCTAAAATTGGCAATTCGATCTTGTGGCATCTAGGGCATCATCCTTCCATCATTTTACAAGCCAATTCAGCCCTCATTGCATCCAAATTTCAAACATTAAGTTGCAGATCAGAGGTGTGAAGGAAGGGAAATTATTATTTTGACAATCATTGGGCATCATTTTCAAACCCTTGGACCAAGCGAATTTCATTTGAAGGCATCGAATCCCATTTTCCATATTCAGATCAGAACTATACGACTTGCAAATCTGCCCTTTGAAAGACAAATCTGGGTATTTAAGTGCCACAAAGCATTGCCAAATTGATTAGAGTGCTGCAAGTAATCTTTTTCCAACTTACAAGGTAAGAACTTGATGATTTGCCATAGATATGAGGATGTATTTGCCATTATTTACATGCAGATCTGGGTTATATTTTGCATCATCAGGGATAGATCTGGACATGTTCATATCTTGTTTTGATGGTTAACCTTGTTACTTTGATGGTTTCATGTTATGGGACGGATTGCACGGAGCAGTGAGGACATTAAGTGCAAGTCTGTAGGTGTTGTTCCAATCATTTGAAGGCCGATAGAGCACATTTGGATAAATTGCCTTCGAGAGCGCAGATCCTTGGTAGGCTTGGGCTTCTCCCTCCACCATTCATTTCTTCTTAGAGATATCTTGACAACATTGTAAAGGGCAACGCTTAACTTTGTTCCATATCCCCGCCCCTTGAAAAATTGCAGATATAAGGGTGCAAGGCCAGCACTATGTAAAGGTGACATGATATTGTTTTGGGTTTGAGGAGGGTCCTCCATTGGCCGAAATTCATCAACCTTGTGATGAATTTCCCTTGGTTTCTCTTTTCTTTCCTAGCATTAGCTTGTGTTGTTACTTTAATTTTTAATGACAAATCAAACTAAGTAACACACAAATACAACCAAGTTAACAATCAAATGCAAACTCTAAGCTAACTAGTTGGCAAGGGTTAAATGAACATCAAATTGGCAATCAAATGCAATGCAGTGGCTAATAAATGAACAATTCATGGCAAATTTTAACTTGGTAATAAAGGAAAATCAATGACAATCTAAGTTGGAATGATTCTAAGAGGAATGAATTGATAATCAAAGGATAAAATCTGCAAGTTAGTTGGATTGAAATGCAATACAACCACAATCTTAATTCAACTCAATTAACTTGGTTAATGATTACAAGTTTTAATGACAATATTTTATCGAATCAAATGAAGTAAGACATGTGTTTTTTTGCTCTTGCAGGTTGGCAAGGATAGGGTGCCAAGTTCAAGCTTGAGGAATTCACGAAAGAAAGGAAGGGCAACCAAAGCGAAAGGTGGATATGATGGAGAAAGGGCTGAGTCAAGATTCATCATTGGGACAACTTAGAAGATCAGAGCGTTGCTGGTATACATATCCTCCGTCATCATGCCAACACGTAAGCGCTTCAAGCTCAAGTTCAAAGATCTCAAGTGGGAAGAAAGTTCACACCAAGTTATCCCAGGGGAAGTTCAAGGCAAGATGAAGATCAAGTTCAAGAGAGATGCAAGTTCAATCAAGTTCGAATCATGGCAAGGAGAAAATTTCCAAGAACAAAGATGGAGAAGAGTTGAGAAGATGAGGTGGCAATTGAGTGTCTTTTCCAATCAGAAAATTTAAATTTTAAGCACAAGCAATCACAGCATGCCAAGTGTCCTATTTTATCATTGGTTGAAAAATCATTGTAGTTTCCTTAGTGGCCCATGATTTGATGCCCTCTTGTAATTGGTTGAAAATTTTGGTAACCCTAATTAGGGTTTTTAGGGATGAATCTTGGCCCTTGATCTCAAGTGAATCTTGGCCCTTCGTTGTAATTGGACATCCATAAAAGGCCCTCTTGTAATTGGTTGAAAATTTTGGTAACCCTAATTAGGGTTTTTAGGGATGAATATTGGCCCTTGATCTCAAGTGAATCTTGGCCCTTCGTTGTAATTGGACATCCATAAATGGCCAAGGCCTTCTCATTTGTAGGGAGTTAGATTGGAGTTAGTAAGAGATTAGATTGGGAGATTAGAGTAGGAGAGAAGTTAGATTAGAGTAGGTTAACCAAGGGAGAGACTTGATCAAATTGTTGTTATGATGCTATTGAAGTAATGGATAATTCATTGTTGGTTCATCACGGTGAATTACTTAATATTGCTTTTAAGTGTTGCATGGATTCTTAAATCTTTTACTTGGAGTTGATTTAATTTCATGTCGTTAGAAGTAGCTTAGTTGGATGAAAGCAATTGTAGATGTTTACTTGTTTGACTCGAATATAAACTAGGCAACTAGCCCTCTTGTTGATTGTAAAGGTGTCTTGTGTGTAAGCTAGTGATTGCTCTTAACTTCAATTGATATTCAATCTTTAGTTTACATCCATTGATGGGATTGGAGAGGAGATATTGATTTGAAAACTATCCGAATATTCTTAGAAGCTTGCACTAGGTGAAGTAGAGGTCGCTGATAAGATTTCACTTGGTAGAGTCCAAGTCATCCATGATTCCTTGCATTCCTAGTTAGAAGTAGAAGTAGAAGTTAAGCTTAAGTTTAAGTTGAAGTTGAAGAGTTAGAAAAGCAAAACTATATTTTCATTGCACATGGTGAAGCTAAATCTTTAGAAGTGCAAGTAAGTTGATATCCATTGAATGAATAGCGTGAGCCCCCCCAAGTGATTACCAGCAAACCACATTATTTCACTGAGCGAGTGTCCACAATAGAAAGAACCTTTAAGTCATTTCATGATCTTACGTTGCAAGCTTAGCATGAGAGATGACATTATATCAAGAGAGGATTCAATGTTTCGTGTTTCATCCCGAAACATTGAGTATTTGATTCTGCATGTTGTAGTGGAACAAAACTCACATCAACACAACCCTTGAAAGCTTGTCTCATGCATGCTACAATAGAATTCAAGCTAAAAATAGTGAACGCCAGAAATAGCAAAAAGTTATAAATAGTAGGATGCAACTAAAAATAGTTCATCATGGAATATGCTTTTTTTCTCAAAATTGACGACCTATTTTTAGTGCAGGCTAAAAATGGGCTTATGGACGCTAGCTCTAGATGAATCTAATTTGACAATGTTTTTCTTTGTTCTACTGAAATCTAGCAAAACATTTTGATGAGGCTTTGAAATTCTTTTAAATTTATCTCTCATCTCAAACCTTGACGAAGTTCTGAAAATTCACTTTGATGCTTTCACTCTTTATCGATGTCCACAAAGCTAAACACTATTCCACTTTGCATTGAATCTCTAAAAACCATCCAAGTACGAACACTTCTTTGCTAAAAACAAAAAGTAGAATCTAGAAATTAAATCGATTAGCAATAATACACAATGAATAAGGCCAACATTGAAATTCTTCAAACATTGCTGCTACAAAAAATCTGTCCCAATGCTTGGAACCAATGTTGGGGATTTTTCGAAAAACAAAAAAGTACACCATATATGCTCATGATCAATAAAAATTAATTTGCACACTTCTCACTTTGCCTTTTTTTCCTTTTAACAATTTGCATATTTCAAATATGACTTTTTTTTAAATAAAAGATACTATACTGATTAACAATTAAAATTATTAATCAATAATTATTATTGAAACAAATAAAAAACATTGAATGTCATAAAAGACAATAATTTTTTTGTTTTTCTTGTTAAATTCTTTTTCATGCAATGCCCCTTATCCATTGAACAACCTCATTGAAGTGTGCCCCATAAAAAAGGGACAGCAGCACCTCATTTGTATGCTTCCCATGTCTTTTTAGCTTGTTTTCCTTAACTTCTAACTTTACTTTTTAAATGTTTAGTTTTCATTTAGAGTTTTTATTAACAATAATTATTAATAGTTATATTATTTAAAAATAATTTATATTAAATATATTAATTTTCCACAATCCATAATAGTTAGTATTGCTGCTTTTGGTTTTAATTGTGTATGATTTTTTGCTCAACATTTCGGATCACACTCTTTGATACATCACCAAGATCGTAGAAAGCTAATGGAGATGAAAGATCTATTTATATTGTTATTTTTATTTTGGATTTTTAATTTTTAGAAAACAATAATATTCATAAATTATCAACTAGCAATTGCACTTGGTGTGTAATGGATATGCCGAAGAGGTATGGAAGGTCAATTGGTAGGCCATTAAGAATATGATGTTGTTTGTGCAACAAAGGTCTCAATGGAGAGTGATAGCTTCAAATAAAATATGCAATTACTTACAAGAATCCAATCATAACTAATACAAAACCTTTAAATACAGAAAATAATAAAGTTCTATTATCAATAGGCTCATGTTATGTTTGCAATAGGGTGGGTTGTGGGGTGGTAGAGGTTGGAATAGAAAGAGAGGGTGGGAGGGACAACAAAAGAGAGGGTAAAGAGATAGAGATAGAGAAAAGGATAAAAATAGAGAAAGAGATAGGAAATGATAGAGAGAGAGAGAGAGGTATAGTGGTAGAGAGATTGAGATATAACTAGAGATGGATAGAGGGATGGATGAAAGAAGAAATGTGAAGAAATAAATACAGATATAGAGGTCTAAAAGAGGGAGAGAGAGAGAGAGAGAGAGAGAGATTTTTAGGGATAGATGTGGAGAGAGTAAGACAAAGGTAGAGATGAAGATAGAGTGACAAAGAAAGAGGGAAAAATAGATGGATAGATGGAGGTATAGGTAGACATAAAGATATAAAGATAGGGAGAGAGGGAGAGAGATTGGGGGAGATAAAGGGAGATATACATATATTGGAAGAGGAAGAAAGAGATAAAGATATATAGGAGAGAAGGGGAGAGAGGTAGAGAAAAAGAGATAGAGAGGGAGGGATGGGCGAGGGAGGACGAGTAAGAGATAAAGATGGTGATGGAGACAACTAATAGAGAAAAAATATTTAGAGAGTGAGAAAGATGAAAGGGGGTAGATAGAGAGATAGAGATAGGGAGGGAGAAGTAGGGAGTGTATATGTATATGAGTTAGAGTGAGAGAAGTGGAGAGATATAAAAAGAGGAGAAAATGAGGAAAGAGGGGGAGATGAAGAGAGACGAGAGGGGCAAGATAGAGAGATAGGGAGGCAGAAATAGGGAGTGTGTGTATATGAGTTAGAAAGAGAGGAGAAGTAGAGAGATATAAAAAGAGGAGGTAATGAGGAAAGAGGGAGAAAGATAGGGATAGGGATAGAATGAGATAGAGATAGGGATGGAAAGGAGAGATAGAGTATATATAACTTATGAATTATAGAGGGGTAACAGAGAGAGAGAGAGGTGAGAGAAAAAGAGGGATAAATAGAGATGGAATGAGGTAGACAATGAGAGAGAGGGATCTATATAGAGATATAAGGATAAAGATATAGGAAGTGATGTGTGGAGAGAGGTAGAGAGGTATAGAGAGTATGAAAGATGTCGGGAGAGGAGTGTACAAGAAATATAGATAGAGATAGAGATAGAGATCGATACAAGGAGGGAGAAATAGAGTGTGTCTGTGTGAGTGAGAGAAATATAGAGATTGAGATAGGGAGGGAGGAACATTGATGTGTATGAGTGAGAGAGATATGGAGATAGATATAGAGAGGGGGAAAGATAATACATAAATAGATCTAGAGAGGGGTAGAGGAGAGAAATAAAGAGAGAATTGAGAAGTAAAGAGATATAAAAAGGAGTGATAAGGAGAGAGGGGGAAAGATAATACATAAATAGATCTAGAGAGGGGTCGAGGAGAGAAATAAAGAGAGAATAGAGAAGTAAAGAGATATAAAAAGGAGTGATAAGGAGAGAGGGAGAGAGAAACGGAAAGATGGAGAGATAGATAAATAAATATAATGAGAGAGAGAGAGAGTAATCAAATGACATGTTAACTAAGCATAAATCCCCAAGGACACATGCCATTCTTAAATTATTGGCATGAAATGAGTAATCAAAATTTCATTTCTCTCTCTCTCTCTCTCTCTAAATTTTAATTAGAGTTTTAAATTAAAATTTAGTTTATTACATAAATTATTATAAAAATCAAATATAATTAGAAAAAATAAAAATTTAATGAGACGAACAAATTAAAAATTAAATTAATTTTAGTATCTTTTGATTATTATTTGCAATTTCATAAGACATAAATAATTAAAATAAAGTTTTAACTTAATAAAAATTAATCCTAAGAAGAAGAAGAATAAATTAAAAAACAAAATAGAATATCCTAATATCTTATATAGATTTTTAATTCAAAATATAATTATTCTATAAACTTTAATAAGACAAATAATTATAAAAATCAATTCTAAGTTTCTACCAACTCTTAATTATTATTTGTAATTTCACAATCAAATAAAAGTAATTAAAATAATTTTTAGATTTATTGAAAATTTATTTCTTAAAAGAAGAAAATTAGAAAAAAACTATTTTTTTAATTTTAAAAAAGAAAAGTTAAAATATCAAAAAAGATAATATTAAAAGATGTTCTTGTCAAAACAAGATAATAATAAAAGATAGATTTTTCCTTTTATACACATCCTTTTTTCTAATTTATAATATTAAAAATATATGTTTCTTGATTTTTTTATCATATTTTTTTTAATTAATATAATTGTAAATATACGGTTGAGATTAGTTCTATAGTCTTGCATCCTCCTCAATTCTAGACAATTGATTTCAAAAAGTGGGTTGTTCACTTCATACAGGGAATGCCTTCTGCATAATTATAAATTAATATTCCTTTAAAAAGCTTATTAATAAATAATTATAGATTAATATTATTAACAAAAATTAACTATTAATCAAAAAACTAAATTAAAATTGACAAACAAATAACATGTATATGCAAATTTGACATTTCGAATTTTGATATAAAGAACATTTGACTTGGCAAAAAATACTACTAAAAATATAACACAAAATAATTACCAAGATATTTTATGTTCAACCAAGGAGCGAAAGTCTCCTTAAAAGAGTTACAAAGGCTTTATCCATAAAGTATAAGAGCAGCGATTAATAAAGCAAAGGATAACAACATAACTAAAAGAATAAAAAATATTCCTAAACTCTATCCTAAAGACTTAATTGATCCTTATAAAGTAAATATTACAATATTACTTTAATGACCAATCTACTAAAGACACCAAGTTTATCACGAACTTTACAAATCTTTCAAGACTCAAAGACTTGGTAAGAATATTTGTAGTTTGACCATCAGTTGGAAATATTGCATCACTAATCAATCTTCTACAAATTGCTTGATGAAATGACAATGATCTACATATTGCCTGATGAAATGACAATGAAGCTCCATATGTTTGGTACGCTTGTAGAAGAGTGAATTCAGCGAGCTTTAGCAGCCCTTGATTGTCACAAACAAGCGTGAAGACCCTGCTTGAGACATTTACACGTCTACAAGAATCCTCCAAATCCATACTGCCTCACACACTGCTTTTATTATTCCCCAATACTCAACTTCTATCAAGGAAATAGCTATTGTTTGCTACTTCTTGCTAGTCCATGTGATTGCACCCATGCCAAGACTAAAAACATACCCATAAGTGAATTTTCTATCATCAATAGAATCCACCCAATCTAAACATGTGAACCCAACCAATCTAGGATCTTGCTTCTATTATATAAAATGCTAAAGTCAAGTATCCATTTCACATATCTCAACACCCACTTCACTCTTCACTACAACCCAATGTTTTGCCTTTGGTGTTGTCATGAATTTGGAGATGAAACTCACAATATAGCTCAGATCAAGTTTAATGTTTGTAAGTTAAATAAGGCTTTGCACTTGTTGTCTAAATGTTGACTTAATTATTACCATTGAGCGTCGAAAGCTTCACCCCTTTCTCCAAAGATGTACACAAGATTTTGCAATATGTCATTTCTTGTCAAGAAAACCCCTGGATTATTCGGACTGAGAAATAAAAATACCACCACCTATTTTTCAAACTTCTACACCTAGGTAGTAATGTAGGAGGCCCAAGTCAGTCATGTCAAAAGCCTTACTCAAATTACATTTGATTTGTTCAATCAAATGCACCTCACTACATGTAATAATGATATCATATACGTAAATGACAAATAGAATGATCTCTTTGCCTATGATTTTGGCATACAAATTTGGTTCAAAAGGTCTTCTCACGAATCTCATGTCAACCAAATACCTATCAATTTTAATGTACTATGCCCTAGGTGCCTGCTTCAAGCCATGTAGAGCTTTCTTCAATCTGCATACCAAATGTTTCTTGTATAACACAATATACAAAATCATTTCCAAAGCTCTAGAGAATAGGTCAAAGGTTTTACTCCAAAACCTAAACTCACGAGAATAAAGCGGTTTTACCCCCAAAAGAAATATTTTAGATGGGATTATTGTTGCCCATGTTCTACCTTTGGTGTTGTCATGAATTTGGAGATGAAACTCATAATATAGCTCAAATCGGGCATAATGTTTATAAGATAGATAAGGGCTTCGCACTTGTTGCCTGAATGTTGACTCAATTATTACCATTGATGGTTTTGGTCTGAAGCTTCACCCCTTTCTCCATAGATGTAGACAAGATTTTGCAATATGTCAATTTCAACTTGTCAAGCAAACTCCTAGCAAAATTGGATTGAGAAATAAATTTACCACCACCTATTTTCAAACTTCTACACCTAGGTAGAAATGTAGGATGCCTAAGTCAGTCATGTCAAGAGCCTTACTAAATTACATTTGATTTGTTCAATTGAATGCACCTCACTACATGTAATAATGATATCATCTATGTAAATGACTAGTAGAATGATCTCATTGCCTATGCTTTTGACGTGCAAATTTGGTTCAGAAGGACTTCTCACGAATCCCCGGTCAACCAAATACCCATCAATTTTAATGTGTTATGCCCTACGTGCCTACTTCAAGCCATATAGAGCTTTCTACAATCTGCACACTAGACGTTCCTTTCTTGCAACCTAGAAACCCTGGGGCTGAGACATGTACATTTCCTCCTCCAAATCAGCATTGAGGAAGGCACATTTTACATCCATTCAATAGACTTTCCAAGCAAAATGAGTTGCCATGGCCAATAATAAATGGATGGTCCTCATCTTTGTTGTAGGAGCAAAGGTCTCATAGTCAATACCTTCTATTTGTGAGAACCCTTTAGCGACCAACCATGCTTTGTACTTGTCAAGAGTACCATTTGCTTTGTACACCCATTTACAGCCAATGGGTTTCTTCATTGGTGGATGATTTAAAAGAACCCAAGTCTTATTTCATTTTTCATAAGACTCTTGTGTTTGGTTTCCATGGCCTTTTCCCATTCAGGTTTTCCTATTGGCTTTGAAAATCTTGGGGCTTATGAACTCCTAGAAGATTGACCATATGAGTAAAGTTAATTGTGTTCTTTATCTTGCCTCTAGGCGATCTACCTTTCATCATCACAAACATCACGTTTTCCCACCATTTTGGTCTCTTGCGAGAAACTTTTTCCTCCAAACCAGAACTGCCATCATGACTTGGGATTCATGTTGTTGCGTCATTTGGAATAAGGAACTTATTGTTTAAAGTAGCTCACAAAGTGATGAGCCCCCTAAAATACATAAGAATGCTTCAAATTTTGTTCTTCTTGCAAAACATACCAACTAGAGAAGAATAAGCACTTTCACTAGAACAAATAATACCAACTTCTAAAATTCCTTTAACCATAAACTCAGTCCATACAGTCAGTCCCATATTTTAACACATATCAATGTCTGCAAGCCTGATTTCACTTGGTTGGCCTCCCAAAATAAGTTGTATGGTGGGAGCCTAACTCTTGGGTGGCTAAGTCCTTTAGACAAAAAAATCTGCAAAGACCATGTAATGTTTGTCTGTGAGAGCTTGGAGATCTTCTGGTGGTCATGCATGTAAATGTTAAGTTTCCAGCAAAGTAATTGTGCCATAATCATGAAGATGATTGTTTATGTAATTTTTTGAATTTGCTGAGAACTAGCCAAATGTGGAGATTTTACTTGCCCCACATTCAAATGTCTTTCCTCTTGATTAAACCAAGTGAACTATATCATACCCAAGTTAGAAGTCATTGCACCTCGAATTTCACATTTGCTCCGTTCATGGGAATGCCATGCATAGGGCAATTCAAAACCATTTACAATCATGACTTGAAACTTTAATGGTGACCACTTATTAATGTATTCTTAATAAAATTGTGAGTGCTACCTAAATCATCTAACAATGTTATTCTTTGTTTCATCAAAAGACTCACAACTTAAGGTATTTGCTAAACCCAATAATGGATGACAAGAAATGGTTGTCAAAAGATCAACTACTTCCTCATATGCATCTTTCGGCTCTAACTACTCTAACTTCTCTAGTGGTTCTTTGGTGTTGAATAGTTTCTTTTTTCCACATTTATTTCCTTTTCCCAATTTCTCTCCTTGTTGTTTAAAGTCTAGACATCAATTGTGGAAGTGAATGTGTTGGAGTGCTTCGGTCGTCAAGACTAGTAATTATTGGTCTTACAGTATCTAGATATTTATATTCCACCTTTTTCCCCTAATGAAAGGATTAGACAAGTTGAGGGTCAATAACCCTTACCTAATGTTGAATACGATCCTTCAATCCTCCCCAAAAATAGTACAACATATGATCTAAAACACCCTTCGCCCTAAAACTAGGGATTTCTAATTGTTGAATATACTCGATCATGCTTGTTGGCCAAAGTTTGCCAAGTTGGCTGAAGAATAAACAAACAATGCTACCATAGTGTGTCAAAGACCCCTCCACAAAAATAGATCAAGAGATTATAAAGTTTTTCTTTGACTCGCTAAGCCGATGCTACCAAATGAATTGATCTAGTTCCATATATGGTAAAGCCGCATTCATCTTTTGTTGAGATGATACTTGTAAAACACAAAAACTTGTCCATTTGGCAAATTCACATGATTGGGCATTGCCATTGAATTTGCCCATGCTCATCTACGGAACAAAGTTTTACAAACTAGAGTTTCATGTCTAGTGAAAGGGTTAACCTTGTGTTGTAGAAGTAAATACCATTGAAGTTGTGAATCTCCTTGATAAAAGCTAGTGTAGTATTCATCCCAAATCCATTTGTGAATCTCTGAGTTCCCCCTCACTTGCAATATAATTCAACTTTAGTATGTTGTTTTCTAGACTTATACAATTTGTCATCTTGTCCAATTCCTTCATTATTGTGTTGTCCATCTTTGCTTGAAGATCTCAAGCAATTTCCTCTAGAGAGTATTTCAGTGCAACACGGGGATGCATTTTGGCCCCTGGAGCCATGTGTTCCGCAAACGAGGACGTCCCCAGGACGTGGGGACAAGGACAGCACACCCCCCCATAGCCACTCAATCGCAACCGCACCATCTGAGGATGGCAAAATAGTGACAGATGCAGTAAATGTGATCCAAATAGTGATAGATGCAGTACATGTGTGCAGAGTTGCAAGGAAGCTTATTGAGGCTACCTACAGACATATTTGGTGGACTCTGTGTTGTGTGCATGCCATGAAAAATGCACTTAAGGACATGGGGAAGATTGACTGGATTAGAGTCGTCAACAATGCGAGAGATGTGTAGATGTTTATCTGCAACCACCACATTTCACAATGCACTCTTCAGGAGCTTCACAAAGAAGGATTTCTTGAAACTAGTTGACACCAAATATGCATCCTATTTCATTCTCTTGGAGAGAATGATTGAGTTGCAAGAGGCACTGCAACTCATGGTTATGACTATAGAGTGGAATCGGTGGGTCGACGTCAAGACAGAGCAAGAGAAGAGGATGAAGGAGATAGTGAAGAGTGGTGTATTTTGGAGTAACACAAAATACAGTCTCTATCATTGCTCTGGTTTTACAAGTCATCAAATATGGGGATGGGGATGCACCTACCCTTGGAGAGGCGTATGAGTGCATCGATTCTATGCTTGACCAAATGAGGGTTGTTGTGCAAGAGAAGCACCCCACTTTAGCATTCTACAATGAGCACATTCGGCCAATCATTCAGCGCAAATGGGACAAGCTAAACACTCCCTTGCATATGGCTGCTTATGTATTGAATTTGAAGTGGTACATGCCTAACCCTGGTAGAGTTACAACAATTCAGAATGATGAGGTGAAGGTAGGGTTCTTCAAGTGCATTGAGAAGATGCATGATGCTAAAAGCGCTAGTATGATTTGCACTGGGTGGACAAAATTTACCACACTTAGGGGTTATTTGGATGCAGCAAAGATGGATATAGGAACTATGGCACAGGAGAACCCGATTTTATGGGGGAACCGCCATAGATAAAAATCAAAGATTACCACACTAGCCATCATCTACTATCTCAAGTTTCTAGTTCTTCAACTGCATAGAGGAACTAGTCTACTTATAGCTTCATCCACTCTCTTAAGAGGAACAAACTTACCTCTAGGAGAGCAGAGAAGCTAGTGGTTGTACATAGTACCTTGCGTCTCATTGACTACAAGACACATGTGTGCAAGAAGAGGCGAACAACACGATGGGATATAGAGCTAGAGGAGCCATCACAGATTGATGAGGATCAAGATGTTGTGGCTTCAGATGTAGGGCTGGTTGGTGTTTGTTTGGCGGATCTTGACCGTGAGGAATCCAATAATTCTAGTGATGAGGAGTTTGTCTTCAGGGATGATTAGAGGCATCCCTTCACTACATTTAGACATTTTGTACTTGTTTTGATATCATGCTACTCGTTGTAATCATCCTTATGATATTTTTGATATAATAGAGATCTTCCATTCGCCGATTTGAATATTTCATTTCTCAAATTGAAATTTTATTTAGTATTGTATTCAATGTTCAAGTATTTAGTATTTACAATTTTGCTATTTTACTTCTTATACATCTTTTCATAACTAGCATTTCAGGTATTATATGTATAGTATACACAACATCCCCCCCCCCCTGCTTTCATCCCCAAACTTAGGCCCTTTGTACTAGAGTATTTCCAAAATTCCCAATTTTGTCCAACTTCTCCATTTGAACTTAGATCATCCTCAAAATAATTCCTTAGTGTTGTGTAAACCTAGCCTAGCTTTGCTTATGATGGTAAGATCACCAATGTTGCAAAAATTGAACAAAGGTCAAAATTAGGGTTATTGTCTATACTAATGCAATCACCTTATCAAGACAAATCCAGTGATTACTATCTTTTGCATGTGTGCAAACTATCAAATCTGAAAAGTAGGGTTACCAAAGACCTATACTGTTGGGATCTCTATGTCTAGGCAAATCCAGCCACTAATAGCTTCCACAGGTGTGTAAAAATTTGAACCAATATTTTATATATTTTTACTCAGATCTACCTGTTGCAAACCAAAACTCTAATTTCTGCTTAGATTAGAAGTTTCTGAAATAAAAAATGCTTTTGACTAACAAACATTCAAGTGTAGTCTAGCAAGTTGTAGGTGTTTCCTTAACCGGACTACAGTAGAGGAAAGGAAAGAAAAACTTGCCAAAATATTTATTGATTATTTATCACCTCAATGGATGTTCTTCACTGAAAAAACACTACATGAATCAAAAAGTTTGATACCACTTGCAATGATATCACCCTATCTTATGAACAAGATAACAAGAATAATCACAAACTAATACAATCCACAAACAGAATAACAGCAACACTTCCAAAATAATATTTAAGTAGAACAAATCATGAGGCATATAAGCAAAATGAATAAAAATAAGGTGAATATCAACTAAGCTACTTTGAGGGGGCAACCTCCGCAATCCTTTAAATAAGAAGAGAATTTTCACAAAGTCTCCTACAATAAGTCTATATTCTTAGACCATAATCTCAATTAAGTAGACTACCATTATAATGACTAAATCTAGACATTATCAAAAAGCAAGTCAAATATTATGTGCACCATAAGTTGGCCACTCAATAACCCAACATACATTATACACAAAGGCATGCCATGTAAAGAATGAAATTGCCACATTCACAATAAATCAACACAATAAGAATATGCTTTTTAAAAATGCAATTTAAGTTTAAGTTCCCTTTCTTTGGTACAAAAGAAGAAGTAAATCAGAAAAAAAATCAAACACCTTTGTTTAATCTCACGTAAATGACTAGAAAGCTCCCACTCCCAAACACACTTGCACATAATCTACCTTAAACCCTAGTTCCTTTGCCTCCAAATCTTTTGTGAATGCCATGCATAATTTCACTTTCTACCAAAAAGTCTATTGTTGTGGCTCTCAATGATGTGATTATGAGCTTCCACAAGAGAATGTTTTGACAGCTTCTTAAGGGTAAAGGGCAGGTGGTTTAATCTTTGGACAGATGCTAGTTACAAGGATAGGAATTGACTGGCTAGTTAAATGAAGCACCCTCCATTAGGAATAGATTCTATTAAATTTTAATGGGATAACCCAGTTGCCCCAATATTCTAACAGATATTAAGGTGATTGCGTTTCAAGTGGGTGGTCAAAATGAAGAATGTCACCATAACTTAGTTTTATTTTCTAGAGTTGACACAAAGTGGATTTCAAACTCACATACATTTCCAACTCCACCCTATCTGGTCCTATAGATCCTTCGTTGATAAATCCTCCTATTCTGTCAACAATCTCCTTCCAATAATGGATTCCATGCAAAGTCAACTAAAATATAAAAATTTGGTGAGGATATTTTGGAGTTAGACAATAGTTATATGATATTATGAAGTATTCTCTGATCTATAAAGTTCATAATATTTGGCCAAGCTTGGTTAATATGAAGCATTAAATTTCAAAAACCTGGAAACCCTTTTTAATAGAGGAGCTCTTCATTTGTCCATTTGCAAAGGGTTTCTTTATACTGATTTGCAAATCAACAAAGAATAGGAAAATTCTAATCTAGAAGGGATCATGGATTTAGAGTAAGGCTTCTATGTGCTTAAACCCATGGTACCTAGAGTTTAAACCCCTTACTCGGAGTTTTTTAGTCACTCCAATTTGGGTTAGATTGCCTAAGCTCCCTCTACAATTTGTGGGCATTTCTAACCTTGCTTTCAATGCAAACTCTTCTAGTAGATTCGTTGTGGTTCTGAAGAAAACCAAGTACCGCTTTAAGTTCACATTTGCTTAGATTCTTGTAGAAATTGATTTATCCAAGAATTCCTAGAGGAAATTTGCCTCGAGGTAGGGAAAGAAATTGAAAGCAATGGTTAGACTACAAAGGAATTGCTTGTAGGTGTAGTTCATGCTATATGCACAGTCATTTGGCAAAAGCTTGTGCTAAACACGCAGATATACTGAGAGCAAGGGGCTGAATTAGTATATGCCAATTCAATTTAGTTAGACATTAGTTATCATTGATAACTTCTCCAATTATCAAAGAAACTACTAAGCAAAAGATAAGCACACATAAACTCAATGGAACACCAAATTTACATGGAAACCCAAGAAGGAAAAAACACCATGAGAATAGCTACTTGGATCTATTGTCCAAATCCAGCCTCACAAAGCAAATGAAGAACTTACAACATTTTGTAGGCACCAACCCACAAGAATTGTAACATAGAATGGAGAGACCAATCACCAATCAAAATTGCAAGCACCAACCCATAGGTGACACCAATCCCCTAACCTAAAGGACTAAGCACCAACTCAAATTACGAGGCACCAACCTCAAATATAAAAGAGATACAAAAAGATATGCAGCGGAGTTGGCTCGGGTCGTGGATTTGCTCCCCATTGGTCTCGGATTCAATTTTGAGGCTTGGGCTTACCCGATGCGTGTGGTTTGTGGGCAATTGCGAGCATCCCCAGGGGACTAGTCTCGCCCCAACTCGCCCCTCCCGACCCCAACTTGGCAGTAAGACCAAGGTAAGGCGGGTTCGGCACTGGGCTGGGTCGTGGGGATACGCCTAGCGCAACAAAAAAAAATGTCCTATGTACCTTCACAACTCAACCTTCATCATCTGTCTGATCTGATCTGCATCAAAACACTCTCTCAGTGTGTGAAGGATTCGTACCTTGATTCACACTTTAATTCATCTCTTTTACCTACTGAATATACAACTTGCACAATTTTTGCCACTATCGCCAACTCACACACATTGGAATAAACCTAGATCAACAATATATATGCATTCCAATAACAATTACATTCTTATATCGGCCTAGAACATTTTACAAAATCCACAAGTCAGCCATAAGCAAATTCCTTAAACAAACATGTAGATGGCTCAGTCCTAAAGCCCACATATTACACTAGGAGCTGGGACACGCTATATGTTTCCCAATACAAACTCAATTGGTCCCAAATAACCTTCACACACTTCCTCCAACTAGTGCACAATATCCTTCTTTGACACATCCATCAAGAACATCAACACAAATAGTGAACTAGTCACTGTGAGCATATTGTCATCCATAAATTTCCTTCTTCTTGAGCTCCATCTCTAAAAGTTGAACAAATTGGTCTTTGTGTATAGCCTTACTTATCTTCCGAACCACAAGACACAAAACATTATTGCGGTAGCATGTGGTAAAAAAATTGTGCTAGTGTACATATAGCTTCTGAGCAAACATACATCAAGCACTTTTGGATCTCTGCCAAGAACTAAAACACGATTATAATGATACTAGTAACACACTAGAAAAAGGATATCCAACATAGCTTAACTTTGTCCATCCAGATCATGATTGCTCTGACATAACAATAATGAACAAATTACTCTCATCCTAAACCTGATCAAGGAGGAGGACAATTGTTTACATCTTGAGCCTTTTCCCAAAGAAGAAATTAAGAAGGCAGTTTTTCAAATGCACCTGGACAAGGCTCTAGGTTCCAAAAAAAATTAGTGTGCTTCTTTTAGAAATGTTGGGACATAATCGAACACGTTGTTTGGGACACCTCTAAGGAATCAAGAAGATTCAAAAAAGATTTTGTGGAATCTCAACAACACATACTTGCACTCATCTCCAAAAAATCAAATTACAAATCATTTGTAGATTTTAGACCCATCTCCTTGTGTAACACAATATAGACAATCATTTATAGTGAACAGATCGAAGGTTTTACTCCAAAATCTAAACTCACAAGAATAAAGTGGATTTAGCCCCAGAAGAAATATTTTAGATGGGATTATTGTTGCCCATGAAGTTATCCATTCCATCATCAAAACTAACCAAAAGAGCATGGAAATCAAATTAGATATTAGCAAGTTATATGACAACATGACCTAGTTATTCCTTCTAAGATTAATGGAAAAAAGGGGCTTTGGCAATGGTTGAAATGGGTCTACAACTGTATTTCTTCTCCCTGCTTCTCAATCCTAGTTAATGGGTGCCCATGTGGCTTTTTTGAAGCTTCTAGAAATCTTCAAAAAGGGGACCGTCTTCCCCCTTTCTCTTTGTAATCATGGCAGAAGCTCTTGGCCATTCCATAAAAGCCAAAGCCACATGTACTGAGTGGAATGGAATTCTGATTGCCATAGAGTATAGGCCTTCATCTGATCACTCACAAACAATTTGCAGATGTTGAATAGAGAAGCTCATATGGATGAAGCCAAAGCTATCAAATCAGCACTAAACTCGTTACTCCTACATTGAGGCTTCAAACCAAATCATCAACAACAAAAAATCAAAGATTTATTTTCTCTAACACCAAAAAAGGTGGTGCAGAAACAGATTTATGATTACTTGGACTTCAAAATTGACTCAATACCAAGCAAATATTTAAGAGTTCCCCTTTAAGCAGTCAAAACAAGGTTATGGGCCCCTACAATAGAGTCTTATAAAGAAAAATCCGAACTATGGAAAGGTGGATGATTAACTCTAGCTAGGTGAATCTCTATGATCAAGTTTGTCCTTGCTGCCATCCTTATATACATCATGTTATATATAAAGCTCACTAATAAAGCTGCTTAGAGTTTTGATTCTATCTTTAAAAAATCTGTTTGGGAAGGTTCCAACAAGGTGAAGAGAATCATTTTGATTAACAAGGGCACAGCGAGACACAATAAAAAGCACAGCAATTCAGATATCAAGTTAATTTCTATCCACAACAAAGCCCAAGGAGAAAAATTGGTGTGGAGAATGTATATGGAACCTGACTCTCAATGGAGCACTATTTTAAGCAAAAAATATTTAGACAATGACAATCCAAATAGAGTCTGCACAGTGACAAATCCTCCCTTCCACTCTCGAATTTGGTGTTTCATGGCGCATGCTCCATCAAGCTAAGACGCTTAGTCTAGAACAATACTCCCAGCCATCCTTCTCAACCTAACGATTTATGCTAGAATCCCAATGTGCTCCCTAAAGTTGGTGCCATCCCCTGGACAGGGTTACACAAAGGATCTTAACTAGCAACAACCAAAAATCTAAAGGCATCTCTGGTTCATCCCAGTGCCTGATGAGTCTCTTGGCTAAGGAAAGTTAAAACCAATGATTATCTCCTCCTAGTTTTCCCCTTTGCTGGGATAGTGTTGGACATGGCTAATCAAAAAACTTAACTAGTATGGGGTTCTCCAAAACAACATTCTAAAGCATTTCAGGAGTTGACCAAGATTTTGCCAGCATTCGTTTTGGGAGGGACTCTATATTGCTAGCCCTGCCATGGTTGTATGACAAATATGGAAAAAAGAAAAAGAAAAAAAGAGGACAAATCCAATGAGCCAGAGGTACCAAAAAGGATTGAAACCAGTATAGCTGAAGTTTTGAAACCCTAGAGCCAAATTGTCCTATTTTGGAAGTTTCTCCAATTGGGATGATAGAATAAACAAGGAGTGGAGTTTGTTTATAATTCCCTCATCTTTCGGAGTAAGGCCTCAACAAGCTAATAATCCGAGACTTGTTACTTGTTGGCTGGCCCCTCCTAGTGGTAGATTGAAATTAAAGTTGATGGGACCTCAAAAGTAGATACCAGGGCCATGAGATCTAGTGGCATTGTTAAAAACGGGGTTGGAAATCTCATTTAGGATTTTTTTTTAAGCCTGCCAATTGGAACAAATAGTGAAACCAAATTTCAAGCCTTATTTAAAGGTCTCAATCTATGCAGACAAAAGGGAATTCATACCATAGATATTGAAGGAGACTGAACACGACGTATTAACAAGATAAGATGCAAGTCTATGGCAAATTGGAAATGGTTGAAGCGGCTAAACCTTATTCAACTGCTCTCGGATTTGTTAAATGATTTCACAATTATGCATATCTATCGTGAGAAAAACAGAGCCACTGATCATTTGGCAAATCTCGAAGTTGAGAAGAATGAAGACACCAAAGTGTTGAATCAATGCAGTACCTGGCAAGATCTGGACAGAATTCTTCAGAAAGATAATCCTACGAGTCAAGATTGAAGAGTGTTCGAAAGGGACCGCTTTGGATTTTATCTTGATGCTGCAAATGGACGCAGCAAGTGATATTTCTAAATGGAAGAGATTTAGGCTTCTGAGCCATTCTAGGTTTAAATCTCTTGGCTTCATCGCTATGCAAGCCTATGAAATCATGGAATGCTGTGTGTGTACGCCGTATAGTGGGTTTACACTCCAACTACAGTATTCAGAAAATGCCCCTCCGTTTCCAGCCACTGTTCAACATTGTGATCGCTCAGGCCAGAAGTGCCTTAAGGTAGTAATTGGCACTCACATTGTGAATGGAGAACATGTTCATGACAATGTTCTTTAAGCAAAGTTAGCTATGACAAACATCGATGTGCTCAGCAGGAAAATGTATGGAAAACCTGCAGTTTGTGGTTTTATTAAGGAACGGTGGCATCCACTGGTTTATGCAGCCATCTCAAACTATGATAGAGGCACGGCCATACATAACTTTGGTGGAGACCTCAATAGGGCAGAGGTCAACGGAAACGAAGTACTCTTGGACTGCCTATGGGAATTCAGAGAGGGACTCTTTAAATGCAACATGGAAGAGTTCAAAAACTTTCAATCCCCACACCTGGCCCTGCTACCGGATCAGCGACAGAAGCGTCTCCAGTAGGTAACTGAAGGCTTCCTTTTTGGTCTCCGTAACAATAATTAATGGGCAAATACTATTGTTCGACCATACAAAGATTTGTAAACTATTTGGGGGATATTAATGGAAAAGGAGCTACCCCCATTGTAGCATTTTTGCTGATCAACCGAAAAAAAAAATGCTGACATGAGGTCGCCATTTTTTCTCTGAAGAAAATAGAGATCATGACATAAATTCAGGAAGAAGCCCTGCTTTTACACTGTTAAACAAAAAAACAGCGAAATAGAACACTTACGGGCAGAATTATCGATCGGAAATTCCTTGAACGTGTCAAGAGTGAGTCCTCTAACGAATTCTCTCAACTCATCAGTGACGCCATATTTTTCAAGATCGTCCGGAGGAGGAGAGGGCAAGTTACCGAGAGATTTCTTGGGGCTGGCCGGTTTGATAATTTCTCCGGCGAAGGAAAGCGGCTTCAATTTGGAAGCCTCAATCTTGATCTGATCGGCTTTTTTCGTGGCCTCCACCGCAATTTCTTTGGACTTTTTAGCCGTTTCTACGGCGATTTCTTGAGAGAATTTGGCGGCTTCTTTGGCGAGTTCTTGTGATTTTTTTGCTGCCTCCTGTGCGAAATCCCGAGCCTTCTGAAACCACGAATCCATCCCGAACGAAACTCTGCATCAATGTATGAATTGGGCTGTTGCCGTGCCACTGATTTTGAAAGATTCTCTTCACTGGTCTCTCTGTTTTTATACGAGGATAGAAAAATCTACCTAGAATACACTCCACCTCTCGATTGTCAATCCACGTAACGAACCCCAAATAGAAGTCGGATATTCACCATCCTTATTATTACCCTTACCCGTTTGTTTGTGGAAGATCGCTGTTTGTGGAAGATCGCTGGAAGATGAAAACGGGAAGATGTATTTTTGTACGGCCAAATTCCCATTTTGGTCTAAAATGAGAATTTGGCAAATTCTAAATTTTTTAGAATTTGCCAAATTCTCATTTTAGACCAAAATGGGAATTTGGCCGTACAAAAATACATCTTCCAAAATTTAGAATTTGTCAAATTCTCATTTTGGACCAAAATGGGAATTTGGCCGTACAAAAATACATCTTCCCGTTTTCATCTTCCAGCAAACAAACGGTTATAGGTGTGTGTGTTCTGATTTTTAATTTGCAGGTTTCATCCACATAAATGAATGAGGCCCCGTTTGTTTGCGGGAATTGGACGAGAATTGGCGGCAACGCTTCCCAAAACAGATGAAATCCATTGTTTGGTTCCCTTTTTTGCAATTCGGGTTATGTGCGCAAAACCTGGTTTAGGCCCGAAAACGAGCGGCACCATCTTCCCAGTGAAAAGGTGGAATTTGTTTTCAAATTCGCGTTTTCATTGTTTCACAACCAAATTTTATGTTATTTCGGGTCCGTCATCTTCCCGTTACAATCTTCGGGTTTTCTA
>MU225215.1:5086034-5115340 GCA_018584345.1 Thuja plicata | reverse complement strand
TTTTACATTTATATAGTTTTAATATATTTTGAATTTTCTATTATGGAATTTTGCTATTATTGTTTATAATATTATATTTGTAACTAATTAATTATATTATCTATTAATATTAACTTAATAATATAATATTAATATTTTTATTATATATTATATTAATAGAATAAATTATTATATTCATAACAATGCATATGTAATAGAAATCTTAATTTAATATTTAATATTTAATATTCAACTATAATTAACGATTATATTTAGTTATGCATATTAATGATTATATTTACTTTAATGACTTATATTACATTTAGTTTCAAAGAAAATTCTATATAGTGGTAATTATATAGGCTATTAAAATTTATTTATATTATTTTAACTCTATGTCAAATATCCTAAGGCTTAATCTTTAAGGCAGGAACAAGACGCTATGCGTCCTTGTTTTAATAATACTCACTACATCAAGTGGTCTACAAGATCAAGGGATTCAAACTAGAATGATATGATATGATCAAATACTTTATAAGACATCTGAATTTAAAAAATTAAAGAAATAAAGAAAAAAATTATAGTATCTGATACCAAGGCTATAAGGATGGCTTATAGTGATATGGGACTACCTCATACTCTTTGCGTGAGGCACCTAGTTGTATTACAAACGAGAGGTGCACATATCTTACCCCTTGAAAGATTTGTACTTGTGTCCTTTCTTTCAAGAGTACGAGCTCTCCACCGCTAGGAAAAGGGCAAGAATGCTAAAAAAATGGATTACGTAAGCAACAAGTGTCTAAAGAGTATATTAGAATTATTTTTTAGATGTTTAATAATTAGTAAGTATTTAATTGAAGGAAAACAAGGTTGAATAGATGTTTTGAAGTTCTAGGTATTTAGTGGAGGAGGATAAATTTAGTTAAGTGGATATTTTATTTTTGATATTAAGTTAAAAGAGGTTAAGTGGATATTTTATTTTTGATATTAAGTTAAAAGAGGTTAATGATTTGTGCATTTAATATTTATGAATTCTAATTTATAGAATTGAAATGCTCATTCAATTTGGTTACAACTCTCTCTCTCGTGAAACAATTGCAATCTTGCTTTCTTACATTCTTTCTTGCACTTATCTTGCACAGTAATGTTGATAGGTATGAATGTATGGATGTGTGGACAAAATAGATAATGCTTTAATGGGTTACAATGCTACATATGTCATGAAGATTAAAAGTGCAACTAATATTTTGATGTATAAATAAATGACTAAGATGGTTAATGATTTGTCTAACTAAATGTGACTCCAAGTGGATGCAAGGAACTTCACCGCCCTCCAGGAGGAGAGGGAGGAGTCATTGGAAGACGGATGTCGACGTAAGAAGTCAAAATTATCATTGATGCCAAAGTTCATGCCCTTTGAGATAAGTTGACCTAGATAGGATTTGATATTGTTGGTTTAATGCCTAGTAGGTAGTGTCGATATTTTGGAGCTAATGTCACGACCAAAGTTGTCTAGTTTATCTTGTCAAATTGTCACCACCTTGTTTTAAACATCTTTAATACTCTATATTAATCACCAAATTACTATTCTTTATCTGTTTACATCAATACAATTACAGATAGAAGAAGAGTTATGTATATGTATATGCATATGCATATGCATATGGAAATGTGTGTGTGTGTGTGTGTGTGTGTGTGTGTGTGTGTGTGTGTGTGTGTGTGTGTGTGTGTTTCCATAAATACATGGTATATAGATGCAAGCAAATGAATACACATATTTCAATAAATAACATATTAATATTAATGTTATAAGAAAATAAATAATTTAAAATTAAAATTATTAAGAATTTATTCCTTTTCTATTAATATAATATTAAGAACTCAATCTTGGTTATTAATGTTTGATGTTCTTGATCCTAGTTTCACCATCTTTAAACAGGGCCCTCCATTTCTAATCACCACATTTCAAAAGCTAAAAATAACTATAGTCGGGTTGCCAAATATGATTATAGTCATAAAAATAACAATTTCAGCAATTATTTGCTTCTTAAAGCTCGATAAGAGCCCAAAATTAATTGATACATTGCATATATAAGTCTTTCGATACCATTCAAAATTCAATATTTTGATACCATTAAAACTCCAGTCCTTTGATTCTATGAAAACATTCATTTAATTTTGTATTTGAAAACCCTGTGTTTTATTATCAACAAGATAAGG
Organism: Thuja plicata; assembly: GCA_018584345.1. Classification (NCBI taxonomy): domain Eukaryota; kingdom Viridiplantae; phylum Streptophyta; class Pinopsida; order Cupressales; family Cupressaceae; genus Thuja; species Thuja plicata. The sequence continues at coordinate 5,113,141 of MU225215.1, read as the reverse complement.
GTCAGAGTGCTTTCAATTTGCAGCAACTATTTCTTGGTTATAAGAATTGGACAAACTTTGAAGTCCATGGGATATATGGACAAACTAGTCTCAAAAAATTATAGCTTGCAAAAACAAAGGCAAGAAGTAAGATCTTAGAAGCTCAAGTGGGAGTAAGCTTCACTTGCAAAGCAAAATGCACTAGAAATCTCCAAGCATATCTTTTTCATAAAACATTAAGCAATGTAACCATAGTAAAAATGGCTCTCTAGAAATTGTGAAAATATTGATAGTAGAAATAAGAGGCTTGAATTACTCATTTGTTGTCTTGAATATAAAGCATTAAGAAATGTAACCATAGTACAAATGGTTCTCTAGAAATTGTGAAAAGCTTGATAGTAGAAATAAGAGGCTCGAATTACTCTTTTGTTGTCTTGAATCTATAAGTCTGAATAGCCTAAGCAGAAGCTCGATGACGTTACTCAAATACTAGCATGGGTTTTGAAGTAATATTTTCAATCATTGAGTCTTCTGAAAGTAGCACTATTTACATTTTTTTAGAATGTCTAATAAGCAATTCAAAGTGTGTCTATTAAAGCTATGAACTTAAATTTGGTCTATGCAATTAAAAGAGAATCTTTAATTTCATTCCTTGAGGGATTGCAATTTATTATAGAAGTTGTGCATTAAACAATATCTTGAATTCTTCCAAAATCTTCTACGAAGTTATAGTGAGGCCAAAAAGGAATATTGCGTTATTTTATGTTTGAAACTACAACCAGCAATTGGAAAATTATGTAAAATTAAACATACTTCTCACAGGTTAGAAGTAAGCAGAAAATTGACTAGTGTCATGAGAATCTTTATTAAGAACTAACTTTTTTATCAATAATATATTTCTTAGTAAGGAACTTCATTATCATGATGTACGTGCATGCTTGCATGTAGAGAGTAGACTTAGCATATATAGGTATTCATGTAGTGTGCAGAGATAACATGTATATGCTTATGTATAGTATGCTAAGATTGTTTGAACAATCATGCATGTAGAGTGAAACCATGACACATTTTAATTGCCAATAGAGAAAGGACTTGACTTACCGCATTCAAAAATTCTCTAAAATATATTTCATACATGAAATGTCAGAAGGGTAGAGAGCACAATCTGTGTTAAAACTATTAAAAAGAGTTTGTAACACTGTAAACTCTAACCAACCAACCATGAGAAGCTACTAGTCGATAACAACTAGTTCCAAGGTTTAAGAAGTCAACTATTATTTTAACACTAACTCTAAACCTAATCTTACACCTAAGGTTATGCAAGATGGAGAAGATGAGTTGAGTGTTAGTCCATACTTTTGAAATGATGAGCAAACATAATTGAACTAATAACTTAATCATTTTTGGGTTTAAAATGTAGAAACAACATGAATCCAAGGGACTTGTCTTCTATTCAACTAGATATTTATAATGATTAAAATATGTATATGAAGTCAAGTAAGGGTGGTGGAAGTTGATTGCACGTATATCATGGTAGTGAGTATGAATAAAACCTTTGGCCAAGGTGGCACAATGTTCTTCTTGCATCTATCAACTCACCAAGACCATATGCATAACCTAGTCATAGGGCTAGAAGAGCTTATAGTTGTGTGACCAACTAAAGTTTCTTAGGAATCTAAACAATAGGCTCAGATGACAACAAGACCTAGTCCTATGTTTGCACCTTCATGAAGGTAAGGTCGACTTCCAGCAGGAAGGTGTATGGGAGACCGCAAGGTATGTAGTTAGAGGTAAAGTGTCCTAATGATGTTCTTCCTCAAGTAGAACAAGCTTAGACTTGATTGGAATTTAGAAACACCAAAATGAACTATGTAGACTCTAAACCATTTTTTTTAATGTATAAAAAGTATGAATCATGTGTTGGTATTAATGATGATGATAGGATCTCTTTCCTTTCTGTCCTTAAAATCTTTTTGTACTTAATGTTTAACTGTTAGATCTAGAAAAGTTTAAGTATATATATGTCAAAAAAAATTTATACAATTTTCATGTTATCTTCATTTGTTGTAAGTTGCATGAGAATTCCTTTATCATCTTGTTAGTATTAAAATTAGTTGTTAAATACGGTATCAGAGTTATCGAGTTCAACACTGGACCTAGGAGCTCCCCACCAAAAACCTAGAATACACAAATTGAAATATAAGCACAAAGAAAAAGGTTCATATAACAAGACTGAATTTGATTACTTGTAGTTGTGCACTACCTTATCACACTTGAACCATGGTTGAGGATATTTTACAAATTTGTAGAGAAAGCTAGAAATGCCCTATTATGAACAAGAAAACATCTAAAATTTATTCCATTTCAAAGCCAAACATATACCTAGAACCATCTCATTAGACCCCATTTGAGGAAAGAATTGCAAACAAAGGTCAAGAGGACCACCATCTCCCAACCCATGGATACAAGCTTATACCTTCAAATTTTAATGAGCAGAAAGAGCTCGTAGAGATGACCCACACTAGTGGGGATAGTAGCTCTTAAATAGAACTTGTGAAATTGTATAAAACAAGATGTACATACCCTTTTGGATGTGCTAAATAAAGAAGTAAAATTTCATTGTGTGTAATCTTTTTGTAAATTTTAATTCTAGTTAAACATGTGATGTATAATGGATCTTAATTAGAACTTTTAATGCTTTACAGGAGTTAGAAAATTAAAATAAAATAACATCAAATATGGAAAAAAACAAGGGATGATTTCAAAGGGGTTGATCCCACAAATGCACTAATGGCTAAGTTAGATCAGTTGTTAACTATCATGAATGACAACCACGCTCAACTCAAAAACCTTGAATATCAGGTCAAGAGTAAGAATGAGACAATGGGAGAGGACCAAGAAACCCATCATAGAGATGTCTCTTATCAACCTATGTTTAGCACACATCGAGCATCAAGGAGTACACTCAAAAGCTCAAACTCATTTAGAGATGAGAGATTGAGTAGTGCAAGAACTATGCCAAGATATGAGAAAATTTAAACCCCCAAAGTTTGAAGGCTCACTACCAAGATAAGTTATTAAGTCTTGGATAACAAAATTGGATAAATACTTTAAAATAACGAACGATTATGTGAATGCAAAGATAGTATGGGTGCCTTCTAGCTAGCTATGGAAGTAGTCACTTGGTGGGAAAACAAGAAGACTAAATTAGGTTTAAAATAAACTAGTACAACTTGGGAGCAATTGCTGGGAATATTCAAACAAAGGTGGATACCCTTGTTGTACTTCAATCAAATGTTAATAGACTTTAAAAATTTGAGATAGAGAGACCTCACGGTCAATGAGTAATAGAAAATATTCAGTCAACTACTTAAGTATGGTCTTCATTATCAATTTTATGAAATATTCTAGATAAGGAAATTCATAATGGGCCTAAAACAACTACACCGGTGGAGCAGTAGATGTCCATGGACCAAATACGATGGATAAAGTATATGAAATGCCATCAAGAAATAATTGAAACTTAAGAAGGAAGGATTATACCATTAAGGACAAGATTTGTAAGAAGTTTAAGAGGAATCAACCTTCATCGTCCTTTGATAAGCAAGGCGAAAACTATGAATATGAGAAGAGAAATGAAAAGTGCTACGATGGCAATAGGTAGGAAACTAGGGTGGATAATAAAAACTAAAACTTCATATAATATAAGGGGATTTATTTCAAAGGGTTTCAACAAAAAGAGGTGATGACCCTAGAATTTGTCACGTTTATATCATTTTTTATAACACTTTACCCCATGTTTACAATATCTTTCCAAGTCACTTGCATACATTACCTTGATTTATAAAGTGTTAACTATAACCATTGATTTATTGACAAGCATTTGTATGTCTAGCTAGTTAATGCTAAATTGTGATAAATTATTATGATAAATAGTTATTAGTAAATGTTAAGTATTTTTGGATGATTAACATATTGTCTATGAGACATCCGGCTCATTTGTGTAGTTGGAAAGAAGAGGAGACAAGTTGAAACTTGACAATATTCAAATGTTGCTAGAAGTGTAGAAAAAGTCAAAAAATCAATTTCACCAAAGTGGGCATATCTCACTCGTATATCAATGAAATTAATATTTTCAACATGATTTGAAAATCTAAGTAGAAGAATAAAAAACCCTTTTGACCGAAGTTAATTCACAGCAATAAAGGAACATCACTCATCTAAAGTTGACTGAGTCAAAAATGTCAAGTTTACAACAGCAATTAAGGAATGAGTTCTAGTTTGGTTTGTACTCTTCCACCTTTTGAAAATATCATAGTTTTGGAGTTATTAAAGTTTAAAAAAACAATGAAATAACTTGTGGAAATAATAAGCATAAGCCCTAGATGTTGGCAAGTGATCAATTTTGTGTAAAGTGATTCACTTTTTGGTTGTCATTTATGGAAACACATGTGGTTTACAGATTGATTCCTATAAAGTTAAGTTTTGCTAACTCAGAAATCGAATAAGTACAGAAGCAGAGATACAAAAGTATTTTGGGTATGGAAGATCGAGATCGATGAGTTATGACATGCGAGCTTAGAGGAAGATAGTATGGGGTATGTGTGACCTCCACCTAAGATCGATTTTGTTTTGCTAATGTCTACAGCAAGTTAGAGAGAATTAAAGACAGACAAACTACAATAGAACAATGATACAGAGCAGTTGGACAGTAGTGATGATTAAGGGAGTATGACGTGGACTCCTGGCAATCAGAGTTGGATTATGGTTGATGATAACCTATACTTTGAATATGTAAGAGTGCCGACTATGCATTTGATATTTACTTTATTAAATGTATTTTGTATTGAAGCCGACTATGTAATATTTGCATTGAGAGCCGACTTGGTGAAAGAGAAAGATATATATGTAAGATATTTTTGTGGAAGTAAAGTGATGATAGAGGGATACATGGATAAATGATAGGTTATGAGATAGATGTGAATGACAGAGTAGAGGATGACAGAGATCATTGATGAGCTATAAACAGGAACTATTTAAGCATTAGAGATGCTTGTTATTGTTCATTACTGAGAACATTTTGTAACATAATTTTATTGTAGAGTTGTATGCTCAATTGTCCCCTAATAGGGTGTTGTATGCCTTTAACAGGGTTGTAATTCCTTTAACAAGGAAATTTACTATGTAATATTCAGATCCTAACAGGGCTAGGTCTCCTAATAGGCACATTATACTTTAGAACTTGCTTGTGGGTATCATCCCCACCAGGGTTTTCCCTTGGCCAGGGTTTCCTCAACAACAAATAATGGTGTTATGAGTACTGTGTTATTTGCTTATGTTCTTCTCATTTCTGCAAGCTTATGGTTAATGTTTAATTGGTTGAAGAATTTAATTAAGCTCAACAATACTGATTCACCCCCCCTTCTCAGTATTATATAATCCTAACAATTTGTATCAGATCTTTTAGCCCTTGGAGAGAAAGTCTAATAGCTTAAGGGAGATCAAAATGGATTTGGATAGTTTGCAAGAAAAATTTGATGCTGCACTTGAAGACCTTGACAAAGCAAAAGCAGGGAATGGAGAATTGAGATTCAACATTCAAAGAGCTGAGAAATTTATAAAGAAACTCAAGGAACAACTTGAACTTTCCAGAATTCAAGGACAAGATCTTATGGTTCAGATAAAGGAGGACTCATACGAAGATAATTCAGATCAGATAAAGCAACTTAAAGAAGAAAATGAAACCTTGAAACTTGAGAATGAGGCTATGACTAAAGAAATTCAAATACAAAAGGATGCTAAGAAGAAAGTTGAAGAATCTCTAAATAGTACATTAGATCAAATCAAGAATGAGGTTGTCAACTACAAAAACAAGTATCTAGAACTGGAGAAATACAATTAGATCATAAAAGGTGAACTTGTTGAGGCAAAGAAACACATTGAGAAAATTCACACCAGCAGTGATTTTATTAATGAACAAAGAGACAGACAGAACCTAAAGGTGATATGACTAGTAGTGGCTTCAATGAAGTTGAATGCTCAAAGAATCAGGAAGACAAATCTGATGAGAAGATTGATGCTGAAAAAATTCCTATTGAATAACCTAGAGAGTAGATTAGACCCTTCAAAGGTAGATGCTTTGGTTGTAAAAAATTTTGACACATGAAAAGAGACTACAGAGGTAATGCCCCTTTTAAAACTTTTTTTGGTTATTGTTTTAATTGCAATAGATATGGGCACAAGAAAGCAAAATGCAGGAAACCTAATCAACATGGATATAAACAAGATAATTGAAGACAACCTACATGCTATAAATGGCATAATCTTTGACACATTGCAAAGTATTGTAAGCTACAAGTAAATCAGGAAAGAAGACCTCCTATATGTTACAAATGCAATAATCCAGGACATATAGCAAAGTTTTGTAGGTATAATGGAGTAAACCACAGAAGAGTACCACCTCCTATGAATTCACAGAAGAGTGGAAGTGATATTGGAAAGAGTGTTGTAGATTTGAAGAATGATTTTGACAATTTTTTTAAGAAAGTAGAAGATAACAACAGTGGTAAAATTTGGAAGATCAAAGAAACAAGTAAGACACTAGTTCAAGGAGAGACAATAGATGCACCTGGATCTTCGCCTGATGGAAGCAAAGAAAAATTGACCTAATTAGCCAATCATGGCCTTAGGGGGAGAATTGGATACAGATATCATAGTATATCCAGCCCCAAATTTTGTGGATTGAGCTCGAGCAAGCTTAGGTATGAACATGGCCGACATAATGTAGTACACATCTAAGAGCACAACATCAACTGATGCATATGTTATGATCACGAGATTTACATCCGACTGGACAATATTGAGTAAAATAAACCCTTCTAACTTAAACTTGTACAAAGCACCATACAATGAACTATTTCCTTACCATTTTACAAGAGCGACCTAAGGAGATCAAAGAGCGAAGGAACTCAGTCTGTTCTATAACTGTCGTGCGTAATCGATTGAAGCAAAAACTTAGGATTCAACAGAATAGAGGTATTTACATCATCTAGCCATGGATGCACCTTTTATTTACGATGTTGTAGATCGAACTAGGTATAAATTCAAGAAACATCCATTCAATTCTTGTGAAGAAGATCCCAAAGGAGCATTTTCTTAGACCCCTCACGGCGTATTACACATATAAGATATTAGGGCTTACATTCATTGTAAGTATGATATACTTGGCATTGATGACATTTCCACTGAGAAAGGAATTATGAAAGATGAATACAAACACATTGATCAGTTGAGCATAATGAAAATTCTAGATTTGTATGAATTTGACGAAATAGAATGGATCAAGATATTGTTGAGCAGAGTACATGATCAGTTCAATTGGATAGGTGAACAACCTATGAAGATCTGTAGTGATTTAATTCATGAGATTACTGGGCTAGACAACACTGGAATCATTCCTGCTGCAAAAAAATATGTGAAGAAAGAAGTTGAAACCCTAACTCACTCGAAATAGGACATGTGAGCAATGACAGTAAATGACATCTTTCAGCAAGATGTGAGATCAATCTCTATGATACTTGACTACAAATTATACTACAGTAGTAGACCTAATTTGGTATCTGTAGGAGTCATTATGATGGCATGGAGAATGGTGAAAGAAAATGTGAAATATAACCTATGCGAAGTACTGGCACAACAATTTATGGAGAATGTTAAACTGATAAAAAAAGACAGATCAAAGACCTTCAGATTTGGCTCACTATTGATGCATATGTTTATACACATTGAACACAAATTTCCTGGCATGCACCCCAGTGGTTGGAGAAAAGGGATACCTACTAGTATTCAGATTTCACAGAGCTACAAAAGACAGAACAAAACATGGGTTAATGGGGAATTGTTTGGTATGATTAAGATTCTTCATAGGCAAATGAAAACTAGATACAAATTACATGAAGACATTGTTGAAAAATACAAGGATACGATCTGTTTCATGGTTGAAACTGATTGTGTGTGCTTTGAGGCAGTCACTCCTAGAAAGAAATGGTGTTATCCAATAGGATATGAAGCAATTTTAGAGATATTGACCATGCAAGTTGAACATGTTCTTGAATCTGAGATTGATACATTAGAAGAAAGATGGGGTACATATGAGGAGAAATTAGCTAAGGTAAGAGAGGAACAGACTAGAGGTCTGAGGAAATGGAAAATTGATAACATTATACATGAACGTGGTGTTAAGGCAGGATTGACAGAAGAAGAGTTGAAAGAAGTGAAAATAAAAATGGCAGAACGATCTTCTAGTTTGGCAAGTGCTAGTACTACAACCCTTCCCACTCCTGGAGTACTAATGGTAGACAGTCCACCTCCTCCATCACAACAGACGTCACAAACTGAAAGCATCACTCCTAGAGTAAACACCAAATATAGCAAACCAACATCATCTATGGAACCAAGCACTATGAGAGAAGAGAAGAAACCTGAGAAGAGTAATCAAGTATGGAAGCCTGACTTGAAGATGATAGAGAAGAGAGCTATAGAACAAGGGAAGCTAGATTCAATAGACAAATACTATGACAGGTATGATGAGACTGACAAATAGAAAATTGAAGATGTAGTTAATCACCTACTTGTTTTCAGAAAGACTTTATTGGAAATTGAGGGCAACATACCTGAAGAACTATATGGGAGATTAGAGACAAAGAAATGGTTAGCTCAAATTGAAGATGAAACAATAAGAAATCAGGAAATTGACAACATGTTGCCTGTGATATCTTTACAAGAAAGAGAGAGAATATTTAAGGAATTGAAACCTTTGTTGAGGACTAAGGTAAGACTGTTGAAAATCATGGGAAGAAAATATGATGAAGTCACTGAGGAAACTCAGAAGGCACTGGGGAAAATATTGACAAGCACTACTCCTGAGAAGCCTCCACCTCTTAAAACCACTTTGCCTACACCATTAGGAATAGGAGAAATTTAAAAGATAGCTAAGGCAAATGCTGACACTTGATACATCACATGATGAAAATGACCCATTTGTAGGGAATGTGGACAACACTATTGCAGAGGAAGAAGAGCAGAAAGAGGAAGAGGAGCAGAAGGAAGAATAGAAAGAGGATGAACAGAAAGAGGTAAACACATCTTCCATCTCATTGTTGGCAAGCAGAGATAAAACAACAAAAGTTAATGTTGACTACATGGATGAAGATGAGCTAGTAAAATTAGCATTTACTACACTAACTAAAGTCAGGGAAATATCAGAACAGAAAGGTGATAAAAAGGCTAAAGTAATTACCGGGGCAATTGATACTATGAACAAATTGATTTCAGTACCTATTGTTTTCCAGCACAGAGATGACATTGAAAATCTAAAGATAACACTTGATGAATTTGATGGATATTATGAGAATTTGATAAAGATTGCAGAAGAGAAGTCAGAAAATAACTATTCGGAGAAGAAACTATTTGAATTTTGCAAGTCTATTGCATGGGACTTAGGCATTCTAAAAACTTGTTTGACAAATGCAAAGAGTTGCATTGCACATAGAAGAAAACTGTTTAGTTACTATATGAATCCTATTAGGCATGTTCAGAACATTGAAGACATTATTGCCAAGGAGAGGGAAACTCTGAACAATATGATAGATAGTTGTGAAACCTCTTCACAATCAGTAATGGTGTTAGACAAGGAAGTAACAAGAATTTTGGCGAAACTTAGTGTATTGGATATTGAGAAAGGGAGAGTATTAACAAGATTCAATTTGTTGAAGAGTTTTATCACTCCTAAGCTATCCATACTTGAGGCACATCTATCAGACTTAGAGAAAGATACAGAGTCATTGACTAATTATATGCCTACAGAGTTGAAAGAAGCAGAGACCGCATCATTTGCATTGAATGGACTAATTCATGTTAGTCAAATATTGTTAAAACATGGAGTGCAAAAGTGAATATCTTGGAAGATTCCTTTCAAGATATTCTGAAACTGGTGAGCAAGTGATAATCCTATTATTTTGTATGCACCTTTGTCATTGTTGTCATAGGGGGAGAAGAGAAGAAAAAAATGAATGGGATAAGAGATAAGAAGGAAGTAATAAGGAAGGAGAGAAAATAGAGGAGACAATTTTATTTTGTTGGAACTCTTAGTCATTCTTTTTTTTTGTTAAGTGTTGCCATCAATGCCAAAGGGAGAGATTATTGGCAAGTGATAAATTTTGTGTAAAGTGATTCACTTTTTTGTTGTCATTTATGGCAACACATCTAGTTTACAGATCAATTCCTATAAAGTTAAGTTTTGCTAACTCAGAAATTGACTAAGTACAGAAGCAGAGATACATAAGTATTTTGGGTATCGAAGATCGAGATCGATGAGTTATGACATGCAAGCTTAGAGGAATACATTATGGGGTATGTGTGACCTCCACCTAAGATCAATTTTGTTTTGGTAATGTCTACAACAAGTTAGAGAGAATTGAAGACAGACAGACTGCAGCAAAACAGTGATACAGAGCAGTTGGACAGTAGCGATGATTAAGGGAGTATGACGTGGACTCCTGGCAACCAGAGTTGGATTATGGTTGATGATAACCTATACTTTGACTATGTAAGAGCGTCGAATATGCATTTGATATTTACTTTGTTAAATGTATTTTGTATTGAAGCCGACTATGTAATATTTGCATTTAGAGCCGACTTGGTGAAAGAGAAAGATATATATGTAAGATCTCTTTGTGGAAGTAAAGTGATGATAGAGGGATATATGGATAAATGATATGTTATGAGATAGATGCGAATGATAGAGAAGAGGATGATAGAGATAATTGATGAGCTATAAATAGGAACTATTTAAGCATTAGAGATTCTTGTTATTGTTCATTATTGAGAACATTTTGTAACAAAAATTTATTGTAGAGTTGTATGCTCAGTTGGTGTATGCCTTTAAAAGGGTTGTAATTCCTTTAAGAAGGAAATGTACTATGTAATATTCAGCTCCTAATAGGGCTAGGTCTCCTAACAGGGACACTATACTTTAGTGCATGCTTGTGGGTATCATCCCCACCGGGGTTTTCCCTTGGCCAGGGTTTCCTCGACAACAAATAATGGTATTATGAGTACTGCATTATTTTCTTATGTTCTTTTCATTTCTGCAAGCTTATGGTTAATGTTTAATTGGTTGAAGAATTTAATTAATTTCAGTAATAGTGATTCACCCCCTCTCTCAGTATTATCCAATCCTAACACTAGATGATTATGACATGTGTTTATGTACATTTTCAGCCATATGTGTATTTTGATGATGTAAGAGTTTGAAGTGGATTAGAACACTCTCAACCCATTTCAGTTTAGTCTTTACTAGTAGTTTGTTGAGGAATAAGTAATCTCCTTGATGTTATGGGAGAAATGACATTTTTTACAAGTTTTTATGTTTGTAATTAATCTAACTCTAAAGCCCCATGGGTATGTATGAAATCTTGTTTGAGTTGAAAGAAGTATCTAGTTTGTGCCAAGTCTTGTTAGTAATATCTTTATTCAATCAGGAAGTCTAATACCAGTTTATGTAATCCCTTTGATTTGCAATAAGAATATTATTTCATCAATTGATTTTGTATATTGAAGATTTAATACTAATAACTAATGTTGTAGCCACTCAAGCAAGGGCTACTTGAGGTACTATGACTCTATAGTTGTTTAGATTATTATTTAGATGTTTAGGAATTAGTAATGTGTTGTTTGGGATCAATTTTTTGTAGCAAATTTAATTTCTATAGTTTTATACCATTGCAGTCATTATTGTAACAATTAACTAGTCAGTCTACAACCAGTGTTGTATCACTTCATAATGTACCTGCAACTACTGTTGTGCAACTAGTTTCAACTACAACATTTAGGGTCAAATTTTGATGCCAATGTGCGATGACACTACCATTTGTGTGTGATTTTCATGTTTTTGTTTTCAAGTGCCCCCGATGCTGTCATAATAGCGACGGTACCATTGTAATTTCAACACCCGCATGATTATAAACAAAAAAAGAAAAGAAAAAGAAAGGCTCATTTCTAATTTTTGTGATCGATCTGCATGTGCGACGAGGGCCCTAACTGTGGTAGATCAAGTTGCGTGTGCGAAGAGGGCTCTTCTGTTGTATGTGAAGCTCGAGGTTGATTTGGAAGCTTGGCATGGGGCAGCCATGACTTGAGGTAGGCATTCAAGCTTTGTCTTCTCATTAACGTACTCAATTTCATTTTGATAGCATTTGTTGATTTAATGGCACAATATGAATGCTAATACTGGCATTGTTTACATCTTTGAATTTGGAATGATTGATCATGACCCACAAGCTTTGAGAGCTAGGGAATCCTTGCTATTACCTTCAAGGCATTGTGTGAAGTGTTTGATCTCTCTTTATTTGTTTTACTATTGATATTCACTATGTGGTACTCCCCGTTTATGATCATTTCATGAGGAAATATCTTGATGGCTCACAGGCTGCAAGCTAGGGCATCATGCATTGTTTATGAGCTCATTGTTTAATACTAACATTGTTTACATCTTTGCATTTGGAATGCTTGATGACCCGCGAGCTTTGAAAGCTAGGGCATCATTGATATTACCTTTGAGGCATTGTGTGAAGTGTTTGATCTCTCTTTATTTGTTTTGTTGTTGATATTCATTATGTGGTACTCCCCGTTTATGATCATTTCATGAGGAAATGTCTTGATGGATCGTGGGCTGCAAGCTAGGGCATCATGCATTATTTACGAGCTCATTGTTTAATACTGCCATTGTTTACGTCTTTGCATTTGGAATGCTTGATGACCCGCGAGCTTTGAGAGCTAGGGCATTGTTTCTATTACCTTCAAGGCATTGTGTGAAGTGTTTGATCTCTCTTTATTTGTTTTGATGTTTATATTCACTATTTGGTACTCCCCGTTTATGATCATTTCATGAGGAAATGTCTTGATGGCTCACGGGATGCAAGCTAGGGCATCATGCATTGTTTGTGAGCTCACTGTTTAATACTAGCATTATTTACATCTTTGCATTTGGAATGCTTGATGAACCGTGAGCTTTGAGAGTTAGGGCATTGTTGATATTGCCTTTAATGCATTGTGTGAAGTGTTTGATCCCTGATGAAGTTACTAAAAAACACATCACCATAATCCAAGATCTGAGAGGATGCCTAATTATCATCTTCCACAACTATGCTCTTGTCAAGTTCTAAGAATATTGGATTGTGATTAGAGCCATCCATTGAAATTGTCTTTTTCCTCTACTTGTTCTTGAGGTATGTTCCTCCATATTCAAAATTCCCTTCCCTAAAAATATGGTGGGAAATGATTAATCGTATAAATCCAATTGAATAGAGATAAAGTTTGGTGAGGCGTTGTGTGCTTCAATGCTTCTAAATTATTTTAATATGGTAGAAAATTTGCAACTGTTTTACCATAAAACAGTGCTTGCACCATTACCCCAACCTCAGATAGCATCAATCTAGTTACTGACTTGTGTCTAGCTCAAGCTTGTACATCCTCCTATACCTCTTATACATCAACTTGATATTCCAATTGGTAGGCCTCACCCCATTTCTACAAATATCATCAAAATAGCTTCTTGTGTGCCTTACAAACTTTCATATGCTTGAGGCATTTGTATATTTACTCCTTTTGGTAAAAAGTATTTTGGGTTAGTTTTATGTTGTTTTATAAGATTTTATTAAGACTAAATATATGATGTAAACTCATAATGATACTTCATATATAATACAATGGTATGTAGTATAATCTATACATTTGTGAGATGTGATTAATTCCAGATATATGATGTTTTGGGATTAAATTGGTGTGTTTGTTTACTTTCTCCATTTTAAACTAACCTATCTAGTTTATGATCATTTCATGAGGAAAAACATGGTATCTTCTTTCCTTTCTATAGCATTCTTCTGAGTGCACTTGTCCTGTAGCATGGTTTTTCTTTCTGAGTGCAATAGAGAATTGTGATCAATTGCTCATGAACATTGAAGATGGACTTCCCATGAGAGTAGCCCAGCTTCTAGGTACTTTAAAGATTGATCCTTTCTTTTACTATAAAATCTTATACTCATAATGTAATGCACTAACCCCATGTGCAGTCCCTTGCAATAACTAATAATCATGTTATTATTTTGCAGGGAATAATCCATTTTATGAAAAACTTAATGATGAATGTTTGCATATTTTCGGGCTGACCGTATGCACATGGTATCATATTTTGATTTCATTGCTAGATCATATTTCCTTTCATCCCTTTCTTCAAGTATATTAAAAGGTAGCTTCACTTCATTTATGAATCTTACATTTTTTTTTCTTAAAAGGTGGCAATTACAAGATAAAGAGTTAATGGATAAACTCATTGACTCGATGATAAAACTTTTTGGACCCAACGCCTTTCAAAGACTTAAGCTCCTTGAGAAAGCGGGCCAAACTTTGAATTATATTAGGGACAACTACAGGTCCCAAATAGAACACAAACCTTATTACGAGTGCCCCCCCTATGTTCCTATTAATGAGTGGGAGAATCTTAAAAGGGATGCACTCGAGAGACGCGCAAGACATGGTGGACAAATAATATCACCCGAGGAAAGAAGGTACGTGATAATCTTAATAATGAAATTATGTACTATTTACTCTTTGTACTTATGTGATCTAATGTATTTCAAACATCACACAGGTTGCCTGACATATCAAATGCAACAGAAGCAAGAAAACAAAAGCACGGGAAACACAAGCTCGATTCGGGTGGATATTCAAAACTTGTTGCACGAATTGTAAGTAATAGTAAATGAAAAACTGTATGCAAATATTTATAAATTGTAATCAATTTAGTTTTGATGAAATTCACTGCAATGAAAATTCATGATACCAAGCAAAAATGTAGTGCTTGGAGTTCAAACAAAAGATTTCATAAGAGGACAAGGAAGTAGGCTACAAACAAGGCTATACAGTCGTGGCTGAATGATTCCAATCAATGAGTGTGCAAGGTTGTTCTGGTGGATCTGTTGATCAGGTAAATAAGCCAATTGATTTTTATTTCAAGTTGAATACTTTACCAATTACTGTATTTGATGTTAAGTTCCAACATAAAGTGAATATATTTGTTTTAAGTAAGGAAACAATAATTATATATTTGTTTAAAACTTTAAATTAAATATATTTATATGTATTAAACTGAATGATTAACATTTCTCACTATTTGTCTTATATTTATATGTATATATTTTCGATAAATGTACTAATTATTTACATTGGAATGCAACCTGCTGATCCTGAAACACCATCCGAGCACAACAGAGGCGTCGATTCAAATGTGCATTGTAGTACTCAAGCTATACATTTTATATTCAAATTTTGATTATTGATTTATTAATACAAGTAAACATTTTAAATTGAATTTGGTGTAGTAATAAAAATTTAATTATAATGTGTTGGGATTAATAAAACATTTTATATTGCAGTTGCAAGGGATGTAGAGGTTGTTCCTGATGAGCGTGTTGAGGTTCACGCAATTGGGCAAGAAGATTTGGTTGGACAAGGTAAAGAGCGTCACGTTTATGTTTTCTAAAGTACTCAAATACTTGTAACAATTATGATAATATGTTTTTAAATTAACCCCAATTATGATAATATGTTTTTAATTAACCCTTTTATTTGTTATTGCAGAGGACCCACCTTTGTAAAGGACAATGAGATCACATGCATGGGCGAGAAGAAATGACGATGCCGAGATGGATATGCCTCTGCAACAATATAGGGAATCTGAAAAAAAAAAAAAAAGTCAAAAAAGAGATGATTCTCATTTATGCAACTTATTTGATAATGACTGATGTTTATGTATTGATGTTTTAATCTCATGTGTTAATGAATGTTATGATGTCTTAATGAATGCTAATGAGTCTTATGAATGCTAATGAATGTGTGTTAATGAATGCTAATTAGCCGATAGGATACACCTCGTCTCCATACGCTATCTATGACTTCAAACACAACTTGAAAATTGAAATATTATGTTGGCATCCATAGCTGCAGGTTAGAATCGTCTCCATTTGTTTTTCCTAATTTAGCTTCTGCTTGACGTAACCTTGGGTGAAGCGGTTTACAATTTTATTTTTTTTGAATGAATGAACTTAGATCTCCATTTTGTGGAAAAATTAATGTGAAATTAAGGAAGTTTTCAGTGAAGTGTCAGTGTAGGCATAGCAATTTTGTAGTTAGAGGGTTTATGCTAGATTTGGTCGTTTTGTCTATTAATACAAGTGATTTTCGGATTAGATGGCTTTCAGGAATTTTCCAAACATTGAAATTTTAGAGGTTTAGGGTTGAGATATTTGGCATGAAGGTTTGTATCAAAAGTTATAGACAAAACAATTAAGGTTTTATACAACATAGAACATAGGATAAACAAATGCATAGTAAATGGCCTTTGTTTACTAAGACTACCCAATTAACCTTTCATAATGCATTATCATTTGAAAAAACTCTCCTTTGAATTTTTCCCTTTAGAATGACATTATAGTACCCCTGTCACTTTTCATAACTATGCACCGTCCTCTCAACCATTCCTTCACCTACATTGCTTGATAGGTCTGTGTTATGGATTCCTCATAGACTAGAAAGAAAAAGATTGCAATGTTGATAATACTCAAAACAACAAGAATCCAATAGAAGTAACCAAATCTTTCTTGTTCAAATTGCTTGGAAAAAAATCCTATTTTCACCATGTTTACTAGCCTTATAAACCATGTTAGCCAAGAGGTTGCTACAATAGTAGCCTTAGAGAAAGTGTACTAAGATAAAAATCTTGCACTCACTGATTTCATACTGACTGGGAATCCCTTGATGAAGAATTAAGGTTGACCATCATAAGTAAAGGCTTCTCCTATAGGATTCTTGTATCTACATAGGCATGAGGCTCAAAATAATAATATCACTGCCAAAATCATCCTATCTATAGGGAATACATATCCCCATCCTCTTCCTACATTAGCTTGTCTTTACACCAACACTATGATTGCAAACTTCCTCACAAGTGCTCTGTAAATACAATGTATCCTCTTCACTAACTACTCCACTATGCATAGATAAAATGCAAGGGTTCATCACAGTATTTTTAATGTTAATTTTAGTAAGGTCTTTTGACAAGGGCTTTGGATATTGACGGTAAAAATTATCAACAAAAGGCAGTCATCTTCTTTAGTTATACACAAAACTTGCAAAGAACTCTCATGCTTTACAGTAATAAGGATATTGATAAGGATTTAAGATTTCACAGGGCCCTTTAATGATTGTTTAGGTCTTTTGGAATTTATGATAATTTCAAATAATGCCTCAAAACTATTCATTCTGTAACACTTTCATTGCATATAAATTTGTAGGCATCTATGTTTTATTTAGTTACTTTAGAATCTCTGCAAAGTTTTTACTTCCAAACCATTGGACTACTTTGCTACATTTCAAGATTTTGCATAAGGATTTATAGGCCACCATTCTAGGAAATCATGGAGTCTCACTCATTCGACATATTTTTTCTTACTTTAAATACAATGTTGTTATTCTGTCAGTAAAGAATTCCAATCCACACTGCTTGCATCTATGGTGTTAGGATATTCAGTTGCATCTACATGGTTTATTTCATGAGGTTCTCATTTCTTTCGTTGTTTCAAAGCCCATATTAGCACCAAGCGTTGTATCCTAGAGATGAAGGGTACACTATGGGATTAAAAGTGAATTTAACACCCACTGGTTTCCTTATATTCATTAAAAATAGAAAATAGTTATACTATGTAATTACAAACATTAACAGAAATCATAAAAGTTGATTCAATTATTATAGGACTTGTTCTTCATTAAATAATAATAACAGGTTTTTATTTTAGAACATTAGAGTCAGGTTTTCAAAAATTTATTTATTTTTTCAATATGTCATTTTTGGGATTTCCTTCTAAGTAAAAACTACTAAAATTTCAAGTAAAAGCATTATTTGTTCATCTAATGCATTTTGCTTGCTTTGCAATCAAATAAGAAAAAATAACTTACCCACCTTAATGATGTGATGTACAAATGATCAATCGATGATATGTATGATTGTATAATGTGTTAAAATGGTATGGAGGTTGCATGTGTATATCTTGTTGGTATTGTCTCTAAGATTACACTTCTATGAGGTATTTTGTCAAATATTTTACTTGGCTTCTCTGTTTTATACATCTCTATCACTTCCCACATTCTTTGTATTTTCTTGAAAGATTAAAAACCTTTTCAACAGATTTTTCCCTGCACTTATTACATTTTATGAGATCGCAATTCTTTGGGGCATCCAGTCAAGCAATTAATATGTTTGTTTTGTGCTATCCACATTTTGCACACATGTCTACCAGCCCATTTGCAACTATATCATCTAATAAAAATCTACTTCTTCTATTGATGATGTATGTCCATATGTTGTTTATTTATTTATTTAAAAAAAAAAAAAGATATCAGAATTGGCATTGGATGTTATATCTTTTTCCATATGGGTTTTCGGACCTCTTGAGGCCCTCTCCTAAAATTTCTTGTTAGCCAAAACTATAAACTCCACAAATTTATGATCTTTATCATTCACCATGCAATAGGCAAGTTCTTTTGGCAACTAAAATTTGTAGAGTGCATCTATAAAAAATAAACTGCATTTATAGGAAACATATTTGATTGGGCGTTGAAATGAATAATGCTACACATTTGTAACATCATCATAACCCTGATATAAAATTAAGTTTTTCTTAATGTCTGTTAAGTTTGCACTTCAAATTTTGTTGTCAGATCATTTAATCTTTTGATCAATGTTGTATGTATAAAATATAGCACACTTTTCTTGGTTGATAACATATACTCTTTGGTATTACTTCATTATTTAGTGATTTAAAATGTACCACACAAGTTTTAGTACTTGCATCTTAATTCACTTTTAGATAAGTTGGGCGAGGTCCCCAATTATAATTATAGACAAACCCCCAAAAGCAATGTGTTTACGGAGGGACGTCTGTACTCGCAACAGTGTAAATTTTGACACACACTCTGAATTCTGATATATTTGATTAATGGTTAACATTAAAGGAAAAGATAAATATTAATAGCAATTAAAAACTCAGAAGAGTTCTCTTTTTTTTTAATAGCAAAAATAAAAAAATAGAGGATGTTTTGTTTATCTGAAAATGTAGATCCCAATTCTTATTGCAACTTGAAAAAATGATACACAACATAACTACATATTTGTAGATTTACACTATTATACACTACCTTATATAATGTGAACCATTGTATCACTGTCATCATTTCATTGAACCTTATTTCATGAAATAAACACAAATTAAACAAGATCATCTATTCATAGGGTTAGTCAAATGGTTCTCACTATTCATAAGTAATAGTTACAGTCCCTTATGTATGGCATGAATTACGTTGCTCTTATGTATTTTATAAATTAGGTAAAAATAAACCTTTGAGGCTCTTTTTATACCCTTACTATGATGAACCTAGAGATCTGGTTAGAGACTATGAAGTCAAACTACGAAGTCTCTAAGCATAAACGTAGGCATGGCCATCAATGATGAGCCCCCCAAAAATTAGGTCCAGTCTCATAGGGTTTTTCAAATGATTCTCACTATTCAAATGGTTCCACACACACACACACACACATGCACACACACACACACAACCTATACAAAATATACAACATTTACCTGTATATACTTGAGTTGATTAGAGAAGGTATATGCACAGGTGATGAACATGTAAATTTGCCTAAGTACTATTGGGAGCTTACCCAACAATAGATGTACTATTGTGATAAAATCATCGTAAGTCCATTTGTTGTTGGGTCAAGCTCCCAGTAGTGCTTGGTCGAATCTGCATGTTTGTCACTTGTGCATATACCTTCTCTGAAAATACATAACTTTCAATGCAACCGTAGGAATAGTCTATAAATTAGTGGAACATTTCCTCTAAACTCTTATTTTATGAATTCCAAAGTTATAGATTTTTTTGAAGAGATTTGATCATGTATTAATAATGCCCTAGTGGATGGTTTGCATTAGTTGATTCTATACAAGATCGACCATCAAAAGACTAAAAATTGCACCCTAAATTCACTTGAAGCATCAAATGCCCCAAAGAAAAGAAGAGATAAATACAAATGAACATTTTCTATCTCTTTTTATCTTTGGGGCATCCGAAGCTTCAAATCATACTTGACATCATCAGTACAACTTCACTATTTTGTCTTCAACAACACTGCCAGAAGAAGGAATCTGTGAGTGGTTTGGTTGTATTTGAAGCCAGGTAATTTGACTAAATTTAGTTTATATTCTTGTAATTTTCTTGTTGATATTGGGTTATAACCTTAATAAAATAGATGCATTTATTATTGATGTCCCTATTTGATTCAGAGTGGGAAAATATTATTTTGGATGCAAGGGAGAGAAGCCAAACACATAAATAACATGCACATAAACATGACAGCTAAGAAACATAAATGTAGATATCATGGTCACAATTGTTTGGAGACACAACATAATTGAATGGTATACCCAGACGATGCAACACAACTATTGGAGGAGTAGTGGTTGTGTTGCATCGTATGGGTATACCACTAAATTATGTTGTGTCTCCAAACAATTGTGACCATGATGCCTACATTTATGTGTCTCAGTTGTTGTGTCCCATGACCCCTTATGACCCTTTATGACCCTTTACACTCCCTAAGAATAAATCTTAGAGGTCTTAAAGTGTTGTAAAGGATCATAAGAGGCTCCTAGGAGGGGCCAGATGAGCTTTCACCTTCACGTGGTTGACCCTTTTAAGTAGAGAATGTTAAACTATTCTTGAAACAAAGAGAAGCTCAATATTTTAAGGTCTCACTCCATGCACGACAAATATATATATTTTTTAAATATAGCATTTCATTGCAATTGCGATGGTACTCAGAGAACAACTGACAACAAAGCACTACATGTGACGTCCAAATGCCGAAAATAGTCGACAGTTGGACATAGCATGTACAGAATATCTGTCACATACCATTGTACTTATGACACTCGTAATGTGCAAGGATGAAAATTTGACCATGCGAGCCGGTGCATATTGCGACAATCAATGTCATCGCATTTGGGATAGTATTCAGAGAACGAGCAACGCCAAAGCACACTACACGCAATGTTTAGATGTCGAAATAATCCAACAAATGGACGTCACTTGTATAGCATATCCATCGCATACCCATCATAATTGCGACATTCATAATGTGTAACGACGACATGTTAACCATCATAGCTGGTGCATATTGCGATGATCATTGTTGTCACAAGAACGACAAACATACTAGCCATCGGTGATTCTGACACCAAAATTGCAAAACTGGTCTGTGTCGCTTTCTCGATGGGGTAGTGTCAGAATTGCGACACATGTTCGTTGAAAAAAGGGCTCAAATGTACTAGTGATTGTTATATTTTCAATTAAGTTATCTACTTCAATTTAGTTTCCTTTTTATAATTTATAGAATAACATTGAATCTTCCGTAGTGCATATACAACATAGACCCGTCACAAGTTTACACTTCCTTGGTTGATAATTTAATGATCCTCTATAGGATAATTGGTTACTTAATGAAGGATTAGTTGCCTTATTATGTGTGTGTATTGAGTTGTCCACTCCAATCTATTGAACTTAGAGAGGTCAGTCATTTTCGGCATCATTTTTGGGGATGGTGTTAAAGAGTCTCTAAGTTTGTCATAAGATTTTTCTTTTTTTCCTAGAACCATACTTTTCATTCAAAGCACTTAGGATTGTTATAAATTTTGCAAGTTACCACAATTAGATCTAGTAGAAAAAAGTGGATTTTGGATCCATGAAGAATAACAACCAAGAGTCAATACCATTTTCAATAAATTTAGAAATCAATGAAGACATGTTCTCTAGCATCATAGAATAATTATGTTCATGTATTGATAATGAGGTGTTGGTTTATGAATTGGCAAATGAAGACAACCTTGTTTTGAAAAATGAATAAATTAGCATACACAAGGTTGCTAGTCATGATGAATAAGATATCAAATTATAACACCTACTTCAAAAAAAGAGTTGCAATAAAGTGAAAATAATTCCTCTCATTCAAAAAAGTAAAGAATATATTGAAGAAGAGCAATCTTTGGATGACTTAGAGTCACACAAAATAGACTTTGCAATTCAAAAAGAGCATAAAGAAGTAATCTATTAGCACAAAATGAACAGGGAGGGTTCACAATTTTTTCTTTCATGAGGTTGTCTTATAAGACATCTAGCTTTTGTGGAGGCAAATATAGCATCAAAAGTTTTGTTTGCACCTAAGCATGAAGTTATAATTGAAGAGGAAGCTGAATTTGTAGTTGCAACCGAAGAAGAATGATTTTAGCCTACTTACCCACTTCAAAACAACAATACATATGATTAAAATGAAGTGTTAAATAAGTTTTCTTATGTATTTTAAAAAGTATTGTAGCTATTCATTAAGTTTCTACTGATGTTGCAACTATTTTTGGTTGCTCATATGTATGTAAAACATTGTAAATTGCTAAGGAAAGGTAGTTATTTCATAGAACCAGTTAATAGTTTTGTTTGAGAAAGTCTTATTTAATATTTAGTGTAGGTTTCAATAGGTTACGAACATTTTTTAGTAAATAAGTGTTGTTACACAATGTCTTATATGTCTTTGTTTTTTTTTTGTTGAAGCACGATTAGTTAGGATTTTTCTAGTGTAATTTGTTTCCCAAGTTTTTCCTTTTTTATTTGACTATTCCAAAGGTGTTCACAACTGGTTGATTGGTCATATTTCAAGTCATTTATCTTTCAAGTTTGTGAGTGAGTCAAGTCTTCAATTTTGGAAGAGGGTCTTTGCATATATTGTCAAAAAAATTCCATTAGGTAGTTGGTTTTCATGGGATTAAGAATGTATATTCAATGGTATTATCAGTTGTTCTAGAATCAGGTTTTATTTAATGGTAAAAAGTTGTCTTAGAATTCAATGGACGGATAGATTATTTTGCAAGTTGCCTACAACAACTATTGTATAATTTAACAGTTAGCCCGCAACAACTGTTGTGTGACTGAATAGGCAACTTACAACGATTTTGTGTGGGTAAAAATTCAACTTGCAACAAGTATGAGGAAATATAGAAACTATTGATGATAAACACGTGACACTCTTATACGGTCCTATAAATTCAACAATTTTTAGGACCTATACTTTCAGCTATTCACCAAGTTTGAAGCTTTTTGCAACAACACAAATGGTACTTGCATTTATAATTCTCATTTATTGGTAATACTTGTTATTTTTAGTAATTGATTATCTATGCATTAAACTATTTTTATCAATTATAATTTTTATAATTACATGCATCATAACTAATTTGTTTTTCTACCCTCATACATACATTGTCATTTGAGGACAAATGACCTTTTCGGTGTGGGGAAATATGCATATCATGTATTGTTGTCTTGGACCATAAGAGGATGACATTTTTTTAATATATTTTCATACCTAACTCTTATAATCATGGTGATTGTGTTTTCTTTATTTGATTATGTTGTTCTATTGATTTCCATTTGTCTTTATTGCAAGATGCAAAATAGAAAAAGACATGAGTATCTGGGACAAATTATACCATCTTAAAAGTTAGCACCCATTAATTTGGGAGCTCAAAGACCTTTTTAGGCCCCATTTCAGTGATTTCTAAGAACATAGATGAATTTATGCTTTATTTACTGCTTTTTCCTTATTTTTTGTTTGTTTCTTTTACACCCCTGAGATCCTAAGGATTTTTCTGTTGATCGTGCCTCCTAGGGTATAGGTCAAATTCAACCTATACCTAGGGTACAAATCAAGGTCGACCTATACCAAAGGCATTGGTTTCATAGGAACTCATTTCATTGTCCATTATATTTGGAAAAAAACAAGTTCTATGTCCATTACAAGAAACTTTTACAAGAAAGATCCATTACATGGTCAAGCCATCAATTGCAATCTATCAAGCTCAAGGTGCATTCAAGGAGTTCCAGAAAAGCAAGTATTCATTGAAGGCATTCACTCCATCCAACCAAACATGCATTTCCTTCCATAGATCTAGCTTATTTCTTCATTGGAGATGTCAAGGGAGGAGATCTACATTCATCAACATTGCACAAGTATTCAAGCATATTTACATCCATGTTCTATTATTTGGCACTTGTAGATCTATTACATTTGTGAAGACATCCAACATCCTACATTCTACATACAAGCATTCATACATCTTTATGGATAGCGGATTCGAATCCATCCATGAGGGTTTGGCAAGTGAGATGAATATTTACATTTGTCTTTCTTTTAGATGTTTTTATTTCAATTCAAGGTTAATTCCTAAATGGGGGCTTGACCAAGGAAAGCCCCNCCCCCCCCCCCCCCCCCAAAAAAAAAAAAAAAATTCCATTTTTCTTGTGTTTAGGAGCATATTTGTTGGTTTTCAAGTTTTTGGGATTGGATTTGGCTGATTTAGAGTTATAGTTTCTGTCGAACATTCAAATCTTAGGTTTTTAGAGAGTGCGGGTATAGGTCAACCTTGACCTATACCCAAGTTTGACTTGTACCCTTTGAGTTGACCTATTTCTGGGGCCTTCATATTTTCATAGTTAACAGATTTCAACTTGCAAGTTTTGGATCCATCATGGTTTCAGTTTGTATTACAGTCTACTACTCCATTTTTAGATCTAATCTTGTGACCTCTACTAGCCCTCAAGGTGGGTCCAATTTCCTCTTTTTCATTTCATAGCACTTACTTTGAGATATCAGATTAGGTCTTTTTATGTGCTTGATTAACACATGTGCTTCAATTTTACTTGCATTGCATTTAATCAATCAACTAGCCTTAAGTCATTTAATTAAACACGTACAATCTCAATTAGCATTAATCAATATCAATCAACAAAAAATAAAGGAAAAGTACAAAAAAATAAAAAGACATCTTTTATATATTCACCCTTGAAAGGACTTGAATTTTTCATTAGTGCCCCTATATCCATTTGGGTTGTTCTAATCTAATTTGGGTTCTCTTGAAGGTTATATTTGGGGATCCCTCTTTCTCTTTCCCTAATGTGCATAAAAAAGACTAGGTGGTTTAAAATTAATATACATACATATAACATTCACCCCCACCCACCTTCTTCATCATTTTTATGTTACATATTGTTGAACTCGACACTTTCATGCTTTATACCTTTTTGATTAGGTGGTTAGATCCTTTTTGTGTGATCTCCCTTTGCATCTTCATTGTTCTCTTTATATATACTTTGTTCTTTTTTACATTGTATGCATTTAGATATATGATCTACCTTGTACACTCATTTCATTATCCTTTCTTTGCATCCCTTTGTGTATGAGCTTTATCACCTCAAGTCCAACTTATAGTATTATGGTTAGAAGAAGTTGTAGGCTCGTGGGTTCTTTTGATTCTGAACCCTCCTTCTTTCATAGGAATCTTGATGAGACCAACATGCTCCCTCATGTTCCTAATCCTCTCATGGAGAACAACTCTTCTCATTCTTCCCGTGATTAAGATGAAGCCTTAAGAGTTCCTCCCACTCAAATTGATAAACTTACCCAAGAATTTTGAAAAAATAGAACACTGGTTAGCTCAAGAAAATTATAGTCTCGATACTATTTCCACTTTATAAGCCTTAAGGAAGCTTTCTCGTAATGATGAACATGGTCTTCACCTCTTGTGTGGTATTTCACATATTATTAATTCCAATGACAAATCCAAGTCTGAATGTGCTCAAGACTTAGGCTATGTTCCACCCACTACACATGTTGAAACCTCTATGCCTATCTCTACTTCTATTCCTAACATCTCCACTTATTCTCCGCCACTTATCACAACTTCAATTCAACCTTCTAATCTCATACTTGTAAGTCTTCCTAGTCCTATTTTATATCACTTCCCACAAGTGTCCCATGTGTTTCATTGCCAACATCCGTACCTTCATATCATAATGTGCCCTTTTCATATTCCAATATCTCTTCTACCAATGCTCCTAATATGATTCATGCCTCTTCGAACATTCTTTCCACTTCCAATAACAATAGTCCAAATATTTCCAACATTTCTCCTCCTATCATTTCTTCTACGGATTCCACCATTAATAGCCTAGTTGAAACCATCTCTTCCTTGAAGCAACAACTTGCTTCCTTGAGTCAATCCAAATTCAATATTCCCACATGTGACATTGCTAATCCTTTGTCCTTAAACATTATTTGAGTTCTTATCCCTCAAAATGTTGAGATTCCTCATCTTGAGACTTACAACGGTAAGGGTGATCCTGTGAGTCATGTTAAAACTTTTCAAACCTTGTGTAGTGATATTGATCACGACTATAGGTTCATGCTAATTTGTTTACTAGGACCTTTTGAGATAAATCCTTGCAATAGTATTGTTCCTTTCTTCCGTATTCCATTGATTCCTTTGAAAAACTTGCTAATGATTTTATTCAATAATTTCATAACAATATTGGTCCTCAAATATCTTTGACTCATTTAATGCATTCTAAAGAAGGTGTTAAAGAAAAAGTTAGTTACTTTATTGGTAGATTTAAACATTTTCATGCTCAGATTTCTTATATTGTGCCTGATATTGATATACAACGCATTTTTATTTCTAATTTGCAAAAACACATTAGAGGTAAGATTCTTCTTATTGAGTTTTCTTCTTTTTTCACAATTATGTGCAGTGCTTCATCATGTAAGGAAACTCAGGTGCGGAAACAGCTTCCTACGCTAATCTCTATAGGAAAGTATTGTGCAAATTCTTTTAAATCCTTACAATTACAGATTCGTTAACTACTTTAACAAAGATATTGCAACCACATACCATGCATACAGAAAAATAGAGAATGACACAATGATATACCCTGGGGAAACCTTTCATAAAAAACCCCAGCACTCCAAAACCTACACAATGTATTGATCAAAACTATTACAGCTTACAATACACTTGCAATGCAAGTTCTTTCAGAAGATTTCAAAACCCTTGAAGACAAATCACGGCAGCATA
>MU225215.1:5029788-5074065 GCA_018584345.1 Thuja plicata | reverse complement strand
TTAAGGGAAAAACCACTGGGACCGGTACCCCAAATTTTCACTCTTCTGAAGTGAGCCCTGTTAGGAGCCAACCCTATTAAAGGTTACAAACACACTGTTAAGTGTGACCTTGTTAGAGGATTTTATACATAGATGTTGTCACTTAGTATCGGGCATCTATTGCTACCATCCTTGAATCAACCTCCTTCTTAGACTGTCAATAGGTATCAGGAAAGTCCAATGCTACTTTCATGAATAACCTTTTTGGTACTCCTTGGGATGTACCTCAATATATAGAAGACTGTTAAGTCCTGCTTGGTTAAGAGACTTGATGCTTCAATGGTTAAACTAAAACACTATGACCTGTTCATATTGCAACTTTGAATTGCAGATTTTCAGATCTATTTAAGTACATTACCTCTCTGATCAATGTATCAATTCAATCCTTTGTGCTCCATTCTTTCTGCTCTGTGATGCTGTGCTCACTGTTCATCGGTGTCTGTAGAATTCCTTAGCTCTCCTTTAGCTTGTTTGATCAAGACTGTATGAAGTTGTTCTTCATCAGTTTCTTTTCAGCATCCTCTTTCTATTCACTCCCCTTAATCCTATTTGTAAATGAATTAAGCTTGTCTCTTATATAGACATGATATTCATTGTTTCTTGATTCTTGATTCTTGGTGTGAAAAATAATCCATCCAATTAGATTTAAAGCATAACTCCCAATTTTTCTCATAATCATCTTTTTTCCAACTATACAAATCATCTTTAAATCAATCACTTAACTCTAGTCGAATAAAACAAAGTAAACAACCAGTTAAGTCTATCTTTAGCTCTTGCCAGCTAGATATTTTGTCATTTTCTGAACTCTCTATTCTTTCGGTCACCTATGTAGTTAGTCATCGGTGACAATTGACAGTTCCATCGGTGAGACTCTAGTTAGCTTTGGGATCTTCATTGATCGGACATCATTTGATTTTATACTCATCGGTCAACTCTATTTTTAGCTCGTCAGGCATCCTGTGGTTTTGCTTCATCGGGAAACACAATACTTCTGATCGTCGGGTATCACTATGACTTTTCTTCTTTGCCTTTACCGATGGTGTGCACTCCATCGGTGTTGTTTTTCACTTAGTGAATACTTGACTTTAATGCATTACTGAAAGAATAACCTTTGTTCCTTTGGTTCTCTGAAGTCTTTGGCATTATGTACATGCCCGTACAAATGATATCAAGTTGACATAAATGACAATACAAACCATTGACTAATTTAATGCCTTGCATTATCTTCAACTTAATATTATCAAACATTCAATCATTTACATGTCATCAAACATGTGGTCATGTAGGAACATAAGTATCCTTTGGTTGGACTTCCATTTCTAGTTGTAAAGTCTCAACTCAAATCATGTGTGGAAGTAGCAGATTTACGAGCATCATGATTCATGAAGGTTCATTGATTATGGATTTGATTGCATCGTCCATCATGACAATAATGTACATCCACTATCTAAAGCTCAAATTTGATATCTCCAAGCTGCAAGTTAGCTTGAAAATAGGGGAGATACAAAATCATACCAAAACATCTTACAACATCACATAAATTAGAATTGATTACTACTTCATAAAAATTTATAAGTATAATGTATACCATTATATTGTGCATATAAGTACCATAATAGATCCATCATAACATGTTTAAGCATCACCAAGGATTTAGGAAAGTAGGATAAAACACCATGAAACTAACCCAAAAGTAACAAAAAATACACTAATTAATGGTCTCATCACACCCCCCAACTTAAGCTTCTACTTGTCCTCAAGCAGGCCTACTATTGTAATACCAAACATGATGTCTATAATCTACAACCTAGGTAACACCTATGCAATTTGTCATATAAAAACAATTTATGCCCCTAATCTACTGTCATATTTCATGTTCTTTGGCAAATTCTACTTTGTCCTCTTAACCACTGCGACACTAGATAAAGGAGTGGTGGTTGAAAATTTATTGGGAGCCAACTATTTTAAGTGTCCAGTATTGCACATGTGCCTCTTGCTACCCTTGAATCCAATGTTATGTAATTGTAAATTGAGTGTGGTTCCTCCTTCTTGAGTGCTTGGATTAGTTAAGACCATATTTCATGACATTTTTATATATTTTCCCTACATAGTAAACATTTATTTTATTCAACTACATTCTTGCAACCTACACTAACTAACCTTCTCAACCATTGTGTTCCTACACATCATATCCACCTATTCATCAATACTTTTCTCAAGTTTCTCAGCTTCTACTCTGATGTACAATGGGTGGATTTTATCCCTTTCTCTATAGGTTTTTGCTAATTCACCTCTTTCTTTCTCATACCTAAGATAAGAGATCAATCCTCTAATCTACATGTCTCCTACATAGAGAATTGAGTTCCAACTAGAATTATATGGAATAGTTAGATTGTGCAGGTAGAATTCAAAAAATTGGTCCTAAATCTCTTATGGTTCCTTATAAAATTAGATAAGAAAGGTTCTTGAAGTAACCAATGAAATGGGAAGATTACTTAACAATTGACTTATTTGAAAACACAAGAATTTCTCTTGCAAGTAGAGCAAGTAAACTCTTGCCCATGGTTTGCAACTATGCAGTTGGTTGTCTAGATCAACCATATGTTCAAAGGATACCTTCAACTTCTTTATATCATCTTCCTGGACATTTAGCTATGTGTTATGGGTAAGCTAAAGCTTCTCCTTTTATTTATCCAATTGTTCCTTATGCCACAAAAACTTAAATTGCAACTGCCACAATGCCAGCCTAAGATTTATTGTTGTGAGAATAGGTGTCGGTTTAATAAAATCCTCTACTTCTTTAATGTCTTCTTCTTTCCTAATCCTCTTCTCTTTGTGTGGTTCTTTATCTTGTGTCTTCAAATTATTCACTTGCTCTGCAAGTTCCTACTCTCTATTTCATGAGAGTTCCAAAAGCTCTTCAAGAAGTCTAATTTTATGTTGTAGAACTTGCAACTCATTGTCATTATTGTCATCAATGATAATATACTCAGGATCCTTGCCAGTCATTGGCTCTGGTTTGATTGGGGAGACAGGAGTAACAGAGTCCACTACTGGAACATTTTTTTTATTGGTGGCTCAACTTCCCACTCTTCCATATTTGGTATATCATGTTCTAGCTCAAAATCAATATTATGCATTTCCTCCTCCTTGTGTATCTCTTCATTTATTTCATGCTCTGCCTCTTCCTATAATTTCCCTTCTCTGTTGGCAGGTTCATCATCCAAAAATCCTCTATGTTTCTTAAACCACCATTCTCATTCAAAATATGTATCTTTATTTGTGAAAACATATCCTGAGGGATTTAATGTTCCATCTTTCTTACTAAGGCATCGTGAATGCCTCTGAGGAATTTTCATTTTCTTGGCAAATTTCTTCTTCATTTTTAAGTTTGGTTTTTTCCTAACCAGGGGTTCTTCCACTTTTTTGTTTGAATACCCCTTTTCCCAATTTCTTCTTTCTCTGGACTCTTTTCACTCTGCTTGGGTTCCTCATGCTTGTTCTATGACCCTTGTTTCTTCCTCCTAGACCCTTACCTCTTTTTTGCATGGATTAGGAGGGTTTCTTTTTACATGGTTCATGCTCTTTCTTCCTTTTTAGCCTTCTTTCCTCAGGAAGAAGAGGGAATATAGTACTATTTTCTCAAATGAAACTTAAGTGAAGATGTATTCTAGTTTAGTGAAGACTCATACCTCTGTTCTTCTTCTATATTGACCTTCGTAGTGGCCAGAAGTGATTATTGCTCGAGAGTTTCAAATTTCCCTGCTAACTCCTCCTTTAAATCCCTATGCTCATGAGCAATTTCCTATACAACAAGAGCTTTTGGAGGATTTAAACCTTCATTTCCCAACTTGTCACTAGTTTGTTCAATTTCCTTATCTATTATTTCCTCGCGAGGTACATTCCTCAAGAGTCTGCTAGGAAAATCATCCCAAATCTTTAAATTCATCTCATGAAATATTAGGATATTGAATGACAATACTATGTTTTACCAGTAACACAACTAGACAATCATGGGTGGGAGAGGACTGAGAGTCTTCCTTCTATATTTTATAGTCATTTTAGTTAACATATTATGAAGACACTTAGACATATTGAATAACCTATTGTGATACAAATGACTCATTAATTTGAAATGGGCAGTATATAATAGAGAATAGTGATCGTGACATGTTAAATACTTAACAATATAAGTTTCAATTTCCCTCCAAAGTGGCGGTAAAGATAGTCATTCCATTCCCTAACTTGTGGATTCAAATTCTTCACCTAGCCTTCTAAATTCCCTTATAGAAGACTCTACATATGGTGATGATGGTTATTATTCTCCAGTTCTGGGAAGACCATAAACCTCTGCAATTGCAACCTTAGATGTGCCCACTTTGAGTCCTTTGATGACTACCTCATTATTAAAAAAAAATTCTGCAAATCGTTTTATGATTTCATGGTTGAATTCACTCAACTAGAGGAAATAATGAATCCACACCACTCTCTCAAACAAGGGTAATCTATTTTTATATCTGAGCACCAAGTATGATAAATGGGTTATTTGCAAATGGGGTCACCACCCATTAATATCTTTCTTTTTGCCAATTATAGACAATTCTTGAACAATTCCCTCCTTCTTACTTGGAATTATTCAATGCTTCTATGTATACTTCCCCTACACTATACTTCTTCTAAAAGATAAAAGTTCCTAAGTGTAGTTAAATTTGTAATTCTAGGACTCGATGTGAAAGACTAAGTGTAATACAATAGATTTAATTATTTTAATCCATACAAAATAAATCTTCACACATGCGAGTTTAATTATATTTAATAATTAATAATCCATCTTACAGATAAGAATGTATAAAATATCAAATCAAATCATAGGGCACAATATTACATGATGACACGCTAGTTACTTCATTTAAATATGACCCAAGATTGTACAACTTGCCTAGTCATATCAATGATGGATAGGTACTTTTACATGAGTGACATGAGACTTCTCCCTCTCCAACTTAAATTTTCATTTGTCCTTAAATGAGGACGAGGGAGGGAAGTATTGAAAAATTTGCTAGTTGAAATGACTCAATAATATATATATGTGTGTGTGTGTGTGTGTGTGTGTGTGTATACTATCCTAAATTATAAGCACCTATAATAAGATGCTCAATTTTGTCCCATTTTAGCATGTATGGGTTCCCACATTGATTTCACACTATCCTAAAAATCATTGAACTTTTATTAATTTATATTACCATGTAAATTAATATTATGAGTTCTCTCTTGATTGATTCTCACCAAAAATCGATGTGAGCCCTTATTTCTAGGTGTGCTCATTTATTGTTTCTCAAATCAATCATTTTTTAATCAACATGGGCTCTATGTTACCATTTAAGGCCTTTGTTTGCCTTCCTAACTTGAAATCACCTATAGCTTGGAATTTAGAATCCCCTTATTACGTGGGACCTATAATTTTGATTTCAAGCCTAATTGGTGGGAAGAGGATTCCTACGACATCCTCTTCCCTGATGTTTTTCTTAAAATTTAAATCAGGGGCCCGTCTTGTTGATTTAGTGGGATTTCTAAATTCATGTCGACTTCCTTTGAGTTTTGAGCCCCAAAATGTTGTGAGAGATATAAAATCAACATAACTCTTTAGATTTCCAAGGTATAATATACTTCTTTTTTTTCAAATCTAGCCTCTGCTACATGACAACACACTTAGATTTAATTTATTTCAATTCAAGTTTGATTCCAAACCAAGGTTTGATCGAGGCAAACCACTCTACACAAACTTATGCCCTATTTTTCTATGTGTAGAAATAGATAATAAATGTACCATGACCAAATCTAGAAAGTGTGGGATCTAATAGACAGTCTACAACTGAGTTTAGTCAAAAGTGTTGGGAACAAGATGGCTCAAGCAAACTCTTCCCAGGAACAGGATGCCCTGGACAAGCTCTTCCTTTCAAATTAACCTCAAACTGAAATCACAAGTTAGCACTACTATCTGGTTATTTTTTTGGTACCTATAAGTGACTGTCTATTTTCTATCATTATTTGTATTATGAAACTTTTCATTTTGGCCTATTTTTCCTTATGTCTTGCATCATTCCATCATATCCCCTAATCAACCTTTAATATTAGTGAAGGATTAAAGATGCCCATTAAGCGCTTGTAGACCTTGTGGCAAGACATATTGTCAATTAGTGTCAAAACACTTAGTCATTCAATGTTTCCCGAGTATTCAGTGTTGCCCGAGTATTTAGTGTTGCCCGAGTATATAGTGTCACCCGAGTGTTCAGCATCACCTGAGTGTTCAGCATCACCCGAGTGACAGTTTACCACCCGAGTAGTCTTTTGGACCCGAGTGACATTTTGAAGCCAACTTTGCATATATTGTTAAATATAATTTTGTTTATTGCAAGCCGACTTACAAAGTTATTTGTTGAATAAAGATATGTATGTAAGATAGTTTATTTTATCCAATACGATCATGATTATGATTATGTGAAGAGTATATGAGGAAGTAAATAATAAATATGAATGTATGCATAAGACATGCGAATGGAAGTTTGATTTAAGTGTAGAAGTATTCAGGATAACAAAGTCTCATCTATCACATTCAAGTGATCAATTATATTTAAAAGGATCTTATTCAGCAATCATAGTTGCACAGAGAAGATCATCAACTGGTTCATTCTTACAGGTGGATCAACAAAATCCTTTAACAAGGTGGACCTAACAGTCCTTTCTTTAAATCTCTTAATAGAGTTGCATTACTCATTGTATTGTACAAAATCCTTTAACAAGGTGGACCTAACAATCCTTTCTATGCTCCTAACAGGGTAGACCATCAGAAGTGGTCATTGTAAGCTCTAATAGTCTAAATTTATACTGCAATACTAAATCTTGTGGGTATCATCCCCACCCTAGTTTTACTTTCTTTTGGAATGTTTCTGGGTAACCAAATATTGTGTTATGTGTTTTGTATGATTATTTACTTTCAAGTTATATTCATGCAAACAAATATGTTAATCTAATTATGGATTAAAAGGATTAAGTTTTATTGGTTCCTGATTCACCCCCCTCGCCCCCCTCTTAGTCACTGGGAACATCATATAATTCCAACAATTGGTATCAGAGCGGTGGTTCTCTTATCAGAAGTTTAACAGCTTGAGAAAAGATCAGAGGATATGGAAACATACAGACTAGAGAAAGCCAATGACAATGAAAAGATAGATCTTAAAGTGGCCATGGATCAGATCATAATACTTAAGGAGCAACTCTCTCTTTCCCTGAAGAGAAGAAAAGGATTAGCAGTGTAGATGAATGAGAAGAACTACATAGAA
This sequence comes from Thuja plicata, assembly GCA_018584345.1. Classification (NCBI taxonomy): domain Eukaryota; kingdom Viridiplantae; phylum Streptophyta; class Pinopsida; order Cupressales; family Cupressaceae; genus Thuja; species Thuja plicata. Next base: position 5,066,686 of record MU225215.1, on the reverse strand, counting down.
GAAAGAATTGAAGAATTTTGCAAAGACAGGAGCTCAGAAGAAGCTGATGCAGCCATTGAAGACTTGCTTGCAAAGAATCTCACTTTACATGAAGAAGTCATAAAATTGAAAAGAGAACAGGAAGTTCACTCAATCAGAATGTGTGAAGTCATGGAGCTAAAGAACAAAGCAGAAGATGACAGAAATAAAGCACAAGAATAAAAAGTACTACTAAGTACAAGATTAAAGGAAAAAGAAAATGAAATCCTACACTTGTCACTTCAACAAACTGATTTGGTAAGTCAACTCAACAATGCGACACAAGAAGTTGTCAATCTAAGAATAGAAAATGAAATACTATAGAATGATCTCAATACTGAAAAGCAAACAAATGAAAGTATGATGAATTCACAAACTAGCACAGATCAGGCAACAGAACTCAGACATCATGGACATAATGGATTAGGTTATACCAAACAAGGTGAATCCTCACAACAAGGAGCTCAAAGGAACAACAAACCTACATGCAATCATTGTGGTAAGTTAGGGCATACATCAAATAAATGTTGGAGCAATGGAAATTCAAAATTTAATGGTAAATGCTACATTTGCAACAAACATGGACATAGAGAAATTGAATGTAAAGAGAAACCTAAGTTTGAAGGGAAATGCTACAAATGCAACAAACAAGGTCATAAATATTCCAAGTGCAGTACTAAGAAATGGAATCCTGCTGAACAATTAGCCAAGGAAATTTTTGGTTGGGATTACAACACTTGGTACAGATGTTGTCACTGTGGTGAATATGGACACATTGGTGAAAATTGTATGAAGACTCACAACAGAAAAAAAAATCTTACTAAGAGATGTTATGTGTGCAAGCAACTCGGTCATCTAAGCAAGAACTATATGAACAAAGAAAAAGTTTATATTGGTTTTGAGAATGGAAAATCCAAAGACTCTAAAATTAGAACTTAGATGAGCAAGCAATGGGTAAAGAAATCCTCAGGTAATTCATATCAAAGAAATGAAGGATCTAATGACACCCTAAACAGTGAGATGGGTGGATCTATCATTATAGAATATGAAAGTAATGAGATTACTGGAACTATGCAATACAAGTCATCCTACATCAGTTCCATATGAGCAATACAATCCATATCCGCATACTGATTCATGAGGATATATTATAGTTCAACCCGAGTTAGAATGTTAGTCACACCCGATTCACTCTAGTTCACCCGAGATGAGTCGGGTAATATTGATAATTGGAAAGTTAGTTTCACACGAGCTTCCGAGTGAATCTTGGAGAAACACCCGAGTCATGCCAGCTACTATGTACAGAGCATTTAATGAAATACTCTAACGATTGAAAATCTCTTATAAATGAAGGATTTTAAAGAGTATTTCTTACAGATATTTCAGTTTACAAGTCAATTCAGATTCCTTAGCAATTCATTGCGAATTCATGATTGAAAGCAGAGTTTGATCATTTCATCCAAGCAATATGACATCCACTTCCAGTAGAAAGGTTAAGAAAGGTTCTGAGATGCTAGTAAGGAATGAAATTTGTGATCCTCCAGTGTTCAAGCTTCATCTGACAGTTTCAGAGGAGATAGACTCTATGGGAGATCATTCCCCGACTCCTCCAAGAGTGTTACTGGTTAACGACAGTCACAACTTCTATCGCTGCAACATACATGACCTTGCAACCAGTGAGATGAATCAAGCATATGATAAATTATGTACCAATAAGAGCCTGAAGCTTGAGCATAAACACCTCATAACCAAGGGTTTGACACACATCATGCACATGCCGAGGGATTTCCAGACAAAATAGATGAGATATGTTCTTAGTCATGTCCACGACATGCAACTATGGTTGGAACATGATGTGAAGATCACTAAGAAGATAATTCACCGTGTCAACAGGTTCCCTATGCTAGATAATCCAAAAGCTACCAAAACCTTAACCAGGGATGAACTAGTTGAGTTAATTCTTACCGAGTGGGACGACAGAGGCATGAGACTTAACAGAGTAACTGATATGGAGTTGAAATTTGGCATTCATGTCATAGCCCACAAGATATACAAATCGAGTAGACCCAACAGTGTTGTGTGCAAAGCTATTGACCTAGCATACCAAGTAGTAAACAAGAATCTGGTATTCTACCTAGCAGAATTGCAACTCACTCAATTGAGAAAGAATATGGAAAGCATCTGAGTATCCAAAACCAATTGATGTAAGTTTGGTTCTCTTCTAATATGCATACTCTTTTATGTTGAGAAGTTATTTCCCTCCAAAGGAACAGTAGCATGGAAGAAGGATAGACCAATTATCCATCAAATTAATGAATTCATAGATGAGTTAGGAGATAACTTTGATAGCATTATGGATGGATACTTTGAGAGTTTCAAATAGAAGATGCAGATTAGATATAGAATTCCCAAACAACTAGTTGAGAAGTACAAAGATGAAATCTATTTTCTAGTTGATTGTGATAAGGTTTCTATACAAGCAGTAAAGCCTAGGGTTGCATGTGTAAAATCCTTGCCATATGAAGTTAACAATTATGACACAAAAGATATCATAGAGGTTCTTGTGATGAACCTGTCAATCCAAAGGCACCTTACTTTGGAACATATGAGGAAACAAAGAGCAGGATATCTTTGGAGATTGAGATTCCTAAGATATTGAAAAGAGGAAGGAAGAGACTTGATACATTCAAGAAGAAGTATGGAAAGACTTCTGACTCTCCTACCATCTCTAAGAATAAAGAGGACATAATTAAACTAGAGGATACATTTAAGTTAGAGGTTGTTGAATCTGAAAAGGACGAAATTGATATTAAACCTCGACAGAAGAAGAGGAAGACAACACCTAAATAGAAAAATACAAAAGGCACTACTCCTGTTGTCACCTTGAGGAGATCAAGGAGAAAAACTATACTAAGTGATGATGAGGATGATGATGAAGAAGATAATACTATGGTCTTCACTAAAACAACACCCACACTTGATCAGAAGATTAAAGACCTTAAAGAAGGAAGACCCATGAGTTCTTTGAAGTCACTAAATTATGCTTCTAGGTCAGAAGAAGAAAATAAGAAGATTGAGCAAGCAGTGGTGGAGAAGATGGAAAAGTGGAAATATGACCCTTCCAAGTTCAAGAGTTATATGACTGAAGACCTATTTAAGGTAGTATCTATTCCCTGGAAGAATGTAGTACAAATTGAAAAAGATATAAGGGAACAGACATTGAAGCAGGTCATGCTAAAAGAGGCCTTGAGCAAATATGAGAATAATCACACCCCCAGATTCAGGGCACTCCAAATATTGAACAAGAACATAGAAGATGTAGCTCAGCATGCCACATTAGTGTGGAAATCAATATTTGAGATAACATAAGGCAATGAGAAGGAAGAATTACCAAGTACAGACCCTCTAGCACAGGAAAATGATGATACACTACCTGAGGTACAGACTATTGAAGAGTCCAATGCAGATCATATTGCAGTTAAGGTAATGACATCATTACCCCAATCTCCTATACAAAATATAGTACATCCGAGCAAAGACAAGGTTGCAGAATCCACATTTGAACAGATAAAGACTGAGCAACAGGACCCTCTTACTACTGAGACATGCACACCTGAGTCGTAGAAAGACAAGGTAGATATTTCTACTGCTAATATTGATTCATTAGTAAATATTGATCCAATAATTAGTACTGTAAAGGTCAATGACCTAATTGGATTAAATACTGAAGCAAAGGATGAGGCAGGTAAAGATAAGGAAATTGCTCCTTCACCGAGTCCTAAGGCACAGGCAATAATTACTAGTGAGATAGATCTAGATAAAGAAATTGTGATCTATCTAGCCTATCTGTAGAGAAAATAGATATTTTGGGGGAACTATGGAAGAAAAGAGCTACACAACAAAAACTCTAAAAGGAAAGACAAAAGGAATAAAGTACTTGAAGATATCAAAGGCATATTTTTAGATGCAATGCAGATTGAATTCAATGAGAGTGAATCAATAATGGACCAACTTGTTGACATTGTCCACAAGTTCAACACAGATATGAATGGTCAGGAGAAGTTACTTGAGCAGGTAGAGAAGAAATTTGAGAACAAGGTTCTAGAAAACATTGCAAAGAAGATTGAAATTGACCAGGTGCAACTTACAAAGATCATCAACACTCTAGAAACCACTGTGAAAAATGTGGTAGCACTATTTGTAAAGTTGATTGACTCCTCTAACTTTACTATGGAAATCAAGAACAAGTTAGTAAAGATTGATGCAAACATGAAGGAAAGTGCAAGGCAGTTAGCACATGACCCGAGCACTAGTTCTGCTCACTTCATGAAAATCAAGTATCTTACTGATCTACATGTTGAATTGTTGAGAGAAGAAGCAAGGACCAGAGAATCTCTTACAACAATCTAGAGCCAACTTATACCACACATGGATGGAATGCAAAAATGCATAAGTACACATGCTAAGACACTCATTCATGACAATAAATTCTCAGTTTTCAAGCTAATGAAAGAGTTGTCTACAGAGCTACAAGTTAAATTGCACATCATGAAGGTGCTACAGGACAATTGGGACAACACTGAGTCTCAAATTTTGAAGGTACATAGTGATTTCCTATCCTACTTTGAGATGACATTGTAAATATCACTTCTTGGCATTCCTATCAAAAACAAGGGGGAAATATCATTATATTGTAAGAAAGAGAACATATGTACAGTGAATATCTTTTTTTTTGAAAAACACAAAAACCAGAGCAGCAAAAGCTGTGTCAAAACCCAAGCAGGCATAAAGGGGGAGTTTTGACATATCAGATACAAAATTCAATGATAAGTGTTTTTGTCACTAATGCCAAATGGGGAGATTGTAGACCTTATGACAAGACATATTGTCAATTAATGTCAAAACACTTAGTCATTCAGTGCTTCCCGAGTATTCAATGTTGCCCGAGTATATAGTGTCGCACTAGTGTTCAACATCGCCCAAGTGACAGTTTATCACCCGAGTAGTCTTTTGGACCCAAGTGACAGTTTGAAGCCGACTTTGCATATATTGTTAAATATAATTTTGTTTATTGCAAGCTGACTTACAAAGTTACTTGTTGGATAAAGATATATATGTAAGATAGTTTGTTTTATCCAATACAATCATGATTATGATTATGTGAAGAGTATATGAGTAAGAAAAGAATAAGTATGAATGTATGCATAAGGCATGCAAATGACAGTTTGATTTAAGTGCAGAAGTATTCAGGACAACAGAGTCTCATCTATCACATTCAGGTGATCAGTTATATTTAAAAGGATCTTATTCAACAATCACAGTTGTATAGAGTAGATCATCAATTGGTTCATTCTCATAGGTGGATCATCAAAATACTTTAACAAGGTGGACCTAGTAGTCCTTTCTTTAAATCTCTTAACAGAGTTACATTACTTATTGTATTGTACAAAATCCTTTAACAAGGTGGACCTAACAATCCTTTCTATGCTCCCAATAGGGCAGACCATCAGAAGTGGTCATTGTAAGCTCTAACAGGCTAAATTTATAGTACAGTACTAAATCTTGTGGGTATCATCCCCACCCCAGTTTTACTTTCTTTTGGAAGGTTTCTGGGTAACCAAATATTATGTTATGTGTTATGTATGATTCTTTACTTTCAAGTTATATGCATGCAAACAAATAAGTTAATCTAATTATGGATTAAAAGGATTAAGTTTTATTGGTTCTTGATTCACCCCCCCCCCCTCTCAGTCACTGGGCACATCATATAATTCCAACAGCGCGTGATCTCATTCAAGCCTGGTGGGTCATCCTNGATTCCCCCCCCCCCCCTCTCAGTCACTGGGCACATCATATAATTCCAACAGCGCGTGATCTCATTCAAGCCTGGTGGGTCATCCTCCTTCCTAATGTACAATAGGAGATATGATTGATCCCCCTTGATCACCATTTCTTATTGTATATCTTAGTGAGCCAGAATCTTCTTATATACTTCTGATCTTCTAGTCTTAGATTTGATTTTTGCATGTCACGATCATTCAATTTGTAAAAAAGACATTAAAATTTCACATTGTCATTTCCTTCATTCTTGCATTTTAAAGTAAAAAAAATAATCTTTCATTTCATGCACCGTTCTCACATTTCATATGTTTTAATTTGATTTGTATGCATTTCTTTCCATTTTGCAAAAATTGTTTAGGGCATTGTCCTGAAATCATTTTCTCAAATTCGAGTCTAAAACAACATGCTTCCATCAACTTGCCTTTACATTATGTTAGCACTAAAATGAATTAATTTTATGCATGTGATATTGCTTTGGATTCTCTTATATCACCTTATCCTAACTATTCTCTTCTGCATAAGGTCATATTACTACAAGAAGATGTTTTTAACCTTTCTCTCAACGATCTCTCTCTTTTTGGAGAAGCATTAAGGATTGATGTTAACTCTTCTCTTAATATGCACCTCCCCCATGAGAATACCTTGGTTAAAGATGATTATTCCCCTCATGATATCTCACTTTTTATTCCTTTCAATGACTCCCCACTTAGGGATGAAGCTTTAATGATTATGATTGTTCCCCTCATAAAGTTTACTTTATTCATAGAGATGTTCCTACTCTTGATGATTCCCATATTTGGGATGAACCTTGGACAACCATATTGATTATTCTATCCCCTATGAAAGAACTTCCATAAAAAAAATGATATTATGGTAAAGGAGACTAGTATAATTGACATCTCTTCTATTCATTTCAATACCCTTCCTTATATTGATGAAGCATTAATGAGTTGTGTTTGTCCCTCTTGTAAAGTTTGTCTTTACCATAAATATAATTTGGAGAAAGAGAATACCATCCTTGATTCTTTACCTCATGCAAATGAAATAGTTGAAAAACCTAGTCAAGTTAATGTTGTCAATGTTTTGGGTAGTAAAAATCCTAAGGTTGTTGTCCATCTTTGTCAGTATACACCTCAACCTCAAAATAAACCAATCATTTTGGTAAAAGGTGCTCAACAACCTGAATATTAAGTGGTTTCTCACATATATAACATAAGAAATAATAGACAGCATACCAATTCAATTACTCCTCCTTCTCTTCCTTCTTATCAACCAATTATTCCTCCTTCACCCCGTCTTCCTCGAACTCTTGGAAATAAATATGATTTAGTAGAATAATTTCGTGCTACTCCTACCAAGATATCTCTTTGGGATCATATTCAAACTTCATTTATATACCATGAAGAATTACAAAAAGCCTTAAGAAACATGGTTGTTCCACCTCCCGTGCAAACTAATATAACTTTCATACTTGAATGCATGCATGCAACCAACCCTAAAGCTCAATTTGTGTTTTCTCAAGATGAGTTGCCTTCTAAAGAAAATCAAGATCAACATTATTCTCTTATGGTTGTTGTCCTTATCAATTGTAATCTTATTCGAATAAATTTACTTGATAATAGATCTAGTCTTAATAGTTTTATCATTGATTTGTTGCATAAAATCAAGGTATATACTTCATTAATTCAACCTGATTATATTTTGATTCGTGGCTTTGACAATGTTTCTAAAAAACCTTAGGTATTATCACCTTACCTATTAAGGTAGGTCCTATTATTTTAACTACACCTATTCATGTCATGCTCGATAATCTCTTATAATCTTCTCTTAGGATATCCATGGCTACATTCCATGCATGCTATTCCTCTAACACTTCATCTCAAATTGAAGTTCATTTATAACTGTATCATGTATACCGTTGTTGTTGATGACAAGTTTCAAAATTTATTACGAACTGAATCCGATTCTCCATACATTCCTACACTATTTTAATGAGACATATCTCCTCCTCATAAAGATACTCCTTCCCCTCAAATTACCCTTTTAAAAGTTGATTGGGGATTATTATACTTTACACAAACTTTTGAGAGGGAATACAAATTTACAAACTTTAACACAAGACCCTTTAAAGGGCCTAGTGTGTCATTTATTCAACCCAATTCTCCTAACATTTCAACTCATAATCTTCATCATGGTTTAGGATGTGTGCAAAAAATATCTAATATTCATGAGAAACCTACATCATAGTTGCCTATGGAAGGGTTCAGTCTCAAACCTCTTTCTTTTTCCACATCCCTGCCCTTATCATCTACCACTTCTTCTATGCCTAAATTTAATAAATAAATCATTATGCTTGACCTTCTTCATGCAAAGTTGATTACTTGACCCAAAGGAAAGAAGAATCATAGCCAAAATATTGTGAATCTTCCTTTTTGCATGTATCATTGATATCATGACCACTCTACTAATTAATGTCAAGCTTTTCCTTACAAAATTCATAAACTCATCGATTATGACATCATTTACATAACATGTCGCAATGATTTATTTTTCAACCATGATTACTTTGACTAAAATTTAAGTTCCTATTATGTTGTTCCACACAATGTGACAATGTTAGCCTCTCCATTGAGGGCTCATTTTCATTCATGGTGGTACAATTTCAAGTATAATAATAATTTGCGAGCAACATAATAGTCTTCCTCATTTTTATCCCCCTCTCTACACTTGGGGGCCAATGGTAGTATTTCAATTTATCATCCTTTATAAGGATCTATTTTCCCTAGGTTAAATGGTATTTGTTTGTCATGTGATTTCTTTTCTTAAAAGGAATTGTTTATTTTTATTGATTCTCTCTTATGCAAGAGGTGTGTACCCTTGATCACAACCTCTTCCTCATTTTTAATTGTATGTCCAAATAAAAAAATCACTCACTCGAGGGCTAAATGTATGTCATCCATCATCAAGAATCCCTTTACCTATAAATGGGAGGGTATGAATTCTTCTTCTCCTTCCCTTCTCTTGGTTAATGATGTTATTTTTTTTCAATATTTCTCTCTTTGGAGGTAGATGCCTTTGAGAAGGACCTCTTCCTCCTTTATAACATCCTTCCAAAGGATCCCTTTATACTTTTTGCATGATATCTCTTTGCATTTATCCCTTCCTTGACCTCAGGATTTGCGACCTCTTTGGCTTGGACTGGGTGTTGCTTAAGATATACCTCCTTGATGTTAAAGTTGTATTATCCTTGTTCCTTTTTTCCTTAAGATGTCAAAACAATCATATTTATATATCTTAAGGGGGGCATATATAGCCTCCTTATTGCAAATATCCCGATTACTTCAAGCATTTCAAGTAGAGTACACTAGCATAACAAAAATGATAGGCCAAATGACTTTCCTTTACATACATTTTTAGGATTGGTTGACTGCACCATTTGACTTATCCTTTGCATACATTTTCAGGATTGCTTGACTAGATTCTGCTAGATCATTCAACCTCTCATTTTCATATACTATTGTGAGTTGAATATTGTGCTAAACTATTGATTCTCTTTTCTCTTCTCTCTAATGGATCACCTAGTACAACACAAATTGCTATCCTATGTAATCCATGGTTATATTTTCCCCTCCTCCATAATTCCATAACATAACACAATTTTATAAAAGAATGGATCATGGAGTCTTGTCTTATCTTTGATGTGTGCTCTCACTCTCTCCATGTGACCACATGTGCTTTTGTAATAGATTTCTGAGCATGGTGTTAGCGGTTGAGACATTTTATTTATCGAGGTCTCTTTAACTAGTTGACTTTGAACCTTAGTGAGCTTTACGTATTTTTTTTACATGTCCTTGCACATGATTGTACAAGTTAAGATCCTTAGTTTAAGGGCTTGTGTCATTAAACATAGTGATATATTATCTCGTGCAGTTTGCCCATGATCTTTATCTTTATCTCTCTCTTTCTTCTACTTTATCGTGAGCATGAGGTGGACTCATATTCTTGCTAAAATGTGGTTTAAATGTATTGTCCTAATTGTAAGAAACTATAATTAGATGCTCAATTTACCCTCATTTTATCATGTATAGGTTCCCACTTTGATTTCACACTCTCCTAACACTCGTTGGGGCTTTATTAATTTAAATTAATTTCTTTTTTTTTTTCAGTTATATGCATTTTATTAATAATAATAATATAGATATTACAAAGTTTATATTTATAGTCCATCAGAGATAATAGTCTTCCATGTTTTGAAAATTCATAGAGTAAAACACAATACCTACTACATGTATTAGCATGATTAACCATTCTACTAACTATAACAAAATAAGAAACATACTTCTACTAGATATTACATTTTTAACAGTACTATCAGAGCCCTCCTCTAACAAAATGGGCATTGTAGGGGCTTAACTATATCTCCTATTACAATATAAATATGAAAAAAATATAGAGACATAGGACATTTCACACCTAACTGGGCCTCACTTTGAACACTGGCTTCTTCACTTTTTCAAGGATAATTTATTTTACCCTTGGTGTCCAACATTATCTTCTTGGTCTTCCTGGCTGTATTTACCATGGCCATCTTATCCTCGCTTAGCTTCTCCTTATGTTTCTTCTCTTTATCTAGGGTCTATAACAAATCTTTGAGCATCTCCCAGCCCCCTCTTGCTTCTGCAACTCAGTTCTCCTTTCTCATAGTAGTAATCCAAAATAGGAAGGGTATAATGCTCTTTATTATCCCTTACATGACCCACTAGTAGTCCTCCCCAGTATTCAATCCAACTCCAAGTTCCGCCTTACCAATTATCACCAACATCCATCCACATCACTGAGTTTTTACACATCTTCGCATGACCCAAAGAACCTCTTGTTTGGAGTCTAATTGGAGATCCCACGCCAATAGAGTTGAGGATATATCAATGTTGGTCCAGAATTTGTGTTCTGTCATAATAAACTCTTCACCTAAAATCATATCTATACAGTGCCTGCATTGTGGGTCATCAATGCTAAAGATCCCACCCATTCACTTTAGAGTCACTTCTCCCTTAAAATCCTGCACCTTATTAATAGTATCCACTGATAAATTTTCCTCCATTTTCCTTTTTGACATGTCTACACTCCACTATGAACACCTTGAAACCCTCCCAACTGCAAATATAATAAACATACAGCCTCTATTTACCACTCATGAACACTTGTGCCTTGATCTAGACACTTCCTCCACTATTCCCGATAACATTTATGATTGGGACATGTCATCATATGTAATTCCTAGTAGCTCCATATCATCTCATGATCACTGCATACTTGGGATGGTTTACACATTATCCACTTTCCAATATGCCATCATTAAAATTGATATTATGCATAATGGCTCTAATGGAGGGAATACAACAAACTTTGAATTTACATTTTAAATTAAGTCTAGAATGAGTAAACTCTAAAAAGAGTATTAAATATGAGTTCAACACGTCCCAAGCTGAATGATTTCATGTTTCATTACTGCCTCTAAGTCCCAAGAATCAAAGATGACTCCTTTAATACTATGAAAGTACTCTACTAAGGAGTTAGTCCCCTACTTTCGTAAAGACACACCAACATTAGACATAGTATTTGCCTCTCCATTTGCTTCTCTCCTCATGTGAGAAATCTTGAACTTTGCAAAATGACCCAACAAGGATTTAATCTTTTGGATATATCTGTTTAAATACCAAACTCCTGATTACCCTTTAATGATATCATTTATAATTACTTTTGAATCTCCTTCCAAGTGAAGTCTAAGATCCTTGAGTTTTATTATTCTTTAAAATTCTAATAGAGCTGCTTGTGCCTCCACCTCATTATAAGTTCCTTGAAATAACCGTCTTGCTCCTAGTACCAATATGTTTCCTTCCCAATCCTGTACCACATAACTAGCATTGGAGGGCCCCGAATTTCCCTTTAAAGCTTTGTCAAAGTTAATTTTTATCCATCATATATACGAAGGAATCCAATTTTCCCTTTTTACCTTCAAGGAAGGAGGATGAACCCTCAAATGCTCATTAATCGGTCAAATTAATATCTAAATTATTATTATGAGTCCTTTGTTGAATGATTCTCACAAAAAATGATGCGAGCCCTTCTTTCTAGGCACATTCTCCTTTATTATTTCTCCAAATAAATCATTTATTAATCAACATGGGACCCATGTTGCCATTTGTGGCCTTTGTTCTTCTTCGTAACCTTAAAATTAGTTGTACCTTAGAATCCAACATCCCTTCATTATGTGGGGTCTATTATTCTAGTTTCAAGATTGATTGGTGGGAAGAGGATGCCCAGAGCATCCTCTTTCTTGATGTTTTTCTTAAAATTGAAATTGGGGGTCTGTCTTGTTGATTTAACAATATTTCTAAATTCATTTCAGCTTCCTACGAGTTTTGAGCCCCGAAATGTTGCGAGAGGTATAAAAACAACCTATTTCTCCTCATTTTGGTAATAGTGATCAAGATTTAAAGAGATCTCCTACAATTCCACATCCAAGAATTCCCAAGAAAAATCTCAAGATTTCTAAGGTGTTTTCAAGGAAATCCTCTCCATGTATCAAGATTCTTTCCCTCAAAGGCCAAGAAAAGGAGTCCACCATCAAGGAGTAAGATTATAGTGCAAGAATTCATCTACATAAAGTCAAGCATCTACATTCATTCAAGTATTTAAGTCTTCAACTCATTCTTCTCTTTCTCAATCAAGAATTATGGCAAACTATAACATCCATTACACAAGGTTTTGTATTTTATAATTTCCTTTTGGATTTTTTCTTGAATTCAAAGATTTTGTATCAACATACTTGATCACATTCAAAGAATCATTTGCATTTCTAAGGTATTATATACTTCATTTTTCAAATATAGCCTCTACTATATGAAAACATATTTTCAATTACTTTATTTCATTTCAAGGTTGATTCCAAACTAGGGTTTGACTGAGGGAAACCCCTTTGCACAAAATTCTTCCCTATTTTTGTGTATAGGAACAAGTGGTGAATGCATCAAAACTAAATTTAGAAAGTATAGGATTTGATAGACAGTTTTCAACTAAGTACAGTCAAAAGTGTTGGGAGTGGGATGACTTGGGTGGCCTCTTCTTGGGAACACGGTGCCCTAGGAGATCTCTTCCTTACAAATCAGCTTCAAACTAAAATCACAAGTCAATATTTCTATATGGTTGTTGTTTTTGGTACACATAGGTGATTGCCTATTTTCTGTCAGTTTCTATATTCTGAAACTTGTTATTTTAGCCTATTTTGCCTTTTATCTTTCATTATTCAATCATATCCCCCTAATTAACCTTTCATATAAGTGAAGTATTAAGTATAACCATTAAGTGCTTGATCCCATTCAAGCCTAGTGGGTCATCCTCCTTTCTAATGTATAATAGGATATATGAATAATCTCCCTTGATCCCCATTTCTCATTATACAAATAATAATAACTTTGTATTTTTGTACTAATCAACAATAATCAAATGACATCAAAAGATAAATCGAGAGTTATGTACCTTGCACGATAGAAATATAACGAATGACTTGTAGATAGTGATGTGATTGATAGGACAATTGTAAAATCAGAAATTACATTGAAAAATGGTAGAAAGATGACATGGAATGAATGACTGCATGCAAATGTCCTTGGCACAAAAGTATGAAATCAAGACCCGCGAGTGGAAAATGTCAGGTCCCATAATTGAAGTGTTATTTGTCCATGTAGTATTATTGAAACTTGAAAAAAGAAAAATAAAAACTATGGATGGTGATCATGTAGTGTGTGCATGTGAAGGAGGTAATTTATTTATGGGTCTTGAATTATTTCAGGACAACCAAATGGTTCATCAACGACATGTGGTTGAGATAGTGGATCATCTTGGATGGATGGAAGGGTAGTGGGTGGATGAAAAAAAACATACGAGGGTTTAGATTGGAATGTAGATGGAAGTGAAGGAGATGGATTAGTGATAGGGTCAATTGGGAAAGGTGATGTATATTAATCTGGTGATAATGGTGAAAAAAGAGTCTACAAATATTGAAGAAACTTCTCCTTGTTGTGTGTTCTTTTTATACAACTTTATCCTATGGCCATTAACCATTGGGGAAAAATGAACATGACCAATTGTGGTAAGCTTCACTAATCCATTGGGATAGAATTTTTTAATATAATAAGGTCCTAGCCACATAGTCTACAACTTTCCCTTGTGTTATTGGTACCAAGAATCAAATAGTAATGCCCATTCCTTGTCATGAAATTCCTTTGTTTTGATATACTTATCATCCAACTTTTTCCTCTACCATTGCCCTAGTTGTGTATGTTGAACTAATTCCATACAAAACTCATCAAGTGCATTTAATTTGAGTTTGTCTTGTTGTGCTTGAGTAAGATAAATTTCTAACTCAAGTGTAGTACACAAAGTTTTGTATTCAAATTTTATTGGAAAGACAACATTTTTACCATAGACAAATTCATAGGGAGTAAAGCATGTAGTTGTTTTCCATGTTATATTGTATTCCTAGACTGCTTTAGGTAAATGAGTAGTCCAGTCTCACCTATGAATCTACATTGTCTTAGTTATAATATTATCTAACTCTCTGTTGGTGACTTCCACTTGACCATTGGACTATGGATGATAAAGTGTTGATTTTTTATGCCTTATATTATACCCTTAGACTGATTTTGCTATCAAATGAAATGCAAATTGTGGCCCTTTGTCAATGAAAATTTCCCTTGGAACACCATACCTTGTAAATATCTCCTTAAAAATAAAATTTTCAACTTTGTAATCCCCAGCTTGTGTCAATGCTTAAACTTCAACCCACTTAGTAAGATAGTTACAACATTCCAGGATATAAGATTTTCCATTGGATGTGGGTTTAATAGGTCTAATAAAATCAAGGCCCCATCTATCAAATGTTGTAACCACTAACTATGGTTGCAAGGGAATTTCATCACTTTTGGTAGGGCAGCTCATTATGTGGCATCTATCACATATTCTTTTATACTCTATAGAGTCTTTGTGGACAATTGACCAATAGTATCCAATATTGAGAATTTTGAGTGCTATCCTCTTAGCAACAAAGTGTCCACTGCATATTTAATCATAGCATGCTCTGAGTATGTCATAAGTTTCATCTTCTCTTGAGAATTTGTACATCACATGATCAAGTCTACTATAGAAAAATATTCCTCTATCGAAGAATAGGAGGTGCGCTGAACAAGTTGCCTTTAATCTTTGGGAGAGAAGTGTGGAGGAGTGTGGTCTGCAACCAAATAATTTTCTATATCAACATACCAAGTATCATAAGTATTTAAAGAAAATATGTTTTTATAATGGAATGAATCATCTATTATTGGATTAGATGAGGTACTTGGCAGTCATGAGAAAAATTCAGCCACTATATTAGCTTTCCCTCGTTTATCCATAATCGTGATATCAAACTCCTGTAATAGTAAGAGCCATCTTACTAGACACCCATTGATGACTAGTTTGTTCATCATATACTTAATAGCTACAAGGTAAATATGAATAAATATAGGATAGCTAGCTATGTAGTGTCTAAATTTGTTGTTTGTATAAATAACAACAAGTATCTCTCTATGTGTGACTATATAATTTAATTTAACTCCTTCCAAATTCTTACTTATTTAGTAAATAACATATTCTAGATCACCTTCTGTCTATCGCAAAACATTGCCTATAGAAAAATTAGATGCATCTATGTGTATGTAAAATGGGATCTTCCAATTAGGTCCTCTAAGAACAAGTGCTTTTCCGAAAGCTTCTTTGAGTGATTCAAATGCCTACTAGCAATCAATTGTCCATTCAAACTTTGCATATTTTGTAAGTAACATATATAAGGGTGTTTGTATCTTACTGAAATCCTTGATAAGATGTTGATAGTGTCTTGCATGACCAAGGAAAGTTCTAACATCCCTTTTCTTCTAAGGTGTTGGCAACTCTTGAATGATCTTTATATTGGCAAGGTCAACCTTTATGCCTTGAGCTGATATAAAGTGACCAAGAATTAAACCTTCCCCCATCATCAAAAAAAACTTATCATGATTAAGGGAAAGGTTATATTATTGATACCACTATAGTACCTTTTCCAAATTATCCAATGTCTCTTGAAAAGAGTCACGATAAGTTGTAAAGTCATCTATATAAATTTACATTGTCTCGTGAGCATAGTGAGAAAAAATACTAAGAACAACCGTTTACAATGTGGTTGGTGCATTACATAATCCAAATGGAAAAATTGAATATGCATAGGTACCCCATGGGAAATTAAACGTTGTTTTATCTTGATCTGAAAAAGCTATTTTAATATGGTTATAACCACTAAACCCATCCAGAAAAGAGAAGTACCTTTTACTAGAGATTGAATCTAACACTTCATTTAT
The DNA here is from genome assembly GCA_018584345.1 of Thuja plicata. Taxonomy (NCBI): domain Eukaryota; kingdom Viridiplantae; phylum Streptophyta; class Pinopsida; order Cupressales; family Cupressaceae; genus Thuja; species Thuja plicata. Next base: position 5,050,397 of record MU225215.1, on the reverse strand, counting down.
AAATTATAGTGGAAAGTGATCTTTCCTAGTGGCCACATTCAACTCCCTATAATCAACAAAAACTCATCATTTTCCGCCTTTCTTTGGAACAATGAACAATGGTGAGACTCATTCACTATCTAAAGTAGGATAAATAAATAAACTACCTAGTAGCTTATGCAACTCTATCTTCACTTAAAGTTGGATTTCTTTGGGGTTGTCTCGTCAATAAAAATCCTTCATTGATATAGATTCCGTGCATATAAAAGCTAGCATCAATTCCTTTCATGTCACTGTAATCCCAAGCAAAAGCATCAGTGTGTTGGTATAACATTATTAGTAAAGCTTTGTTCTGGGTTTGAATCAATTCAACATTGATATTTAATGTCTTTCCTGGACTTACCCCTACCGGTATGGAGGATTTCATGATAAAGGTTATATCCATACTAGTGATATTTAGGCTATAGTCTGTAGGTAACCGACCATAAATCATTTTTGTTGTAGAAGGATCATCGTAAGAAAGTATTTTATGCAATGAAAAAGTGAGGCAATGAGAAATTCTTCTTCTTCTAGATTTAACCCACGTGATTTTTGAATGATATGTCCCAGGAAACCATCCTCGTCTTGGTCGTCAATCATGCAGCTTCTGTTAATCATTGTCAAAGTCTACAAAGAGTATTTTTCCCCATCTTCTAATGTAGTCCAATGAATTGTTCATCTTCAATATGCGGTTGAGTAGGGGGTAAAGGATAATATTTTTGGTTGTATTCCCATTTTAAATTGTCATATTACCAGAATGAAAACCAATAAAATCATCACTTGTGGCCAACCAAGGTCGTCCAAGTATTAGGGGACACCCTCCCAAAGTACCCTTAGGTTGTAACACAATAAAGTCCACAAGTTACTCCCATGAATCAACAATAATGACCAAGTCTTCTATAAATACTTCTCATTTGAAAGTAAAGCGGTGAACTAACTATAATATGGTAGGTGTAGGTCTAATGTTGACCAATTTGGGAATATTCATTGTCTCCTTAGTAATAACATTAATGGTGGCTCCCAAGTCAATAAGAGTATTTTTAATAACAGTATCATTTATATGAACATTCACAATAAGGCTAACAGGGTCAGTATACCTAGGGACATTTAGTGTACCTAACATGATATCATCTAATTAACCTATAACATTAATAGTTTGTGGATCTCACCCTTTCCTTTCTAGTTTCTCAAGACACAACTCTCTAATGGCCTTAGTATATACGGGGACATCTTTGATTGCTTGTATGAGAGAAATTTTAATAGAGATACCCTTAAGTTGTCCTATTAAATCAAATGTTGGCCCAGGATGACATTTTTCAATAGCCAAATTTATTTAAAATGGAGGGTCCTTGGTTAATCTCTCTTGTTCAACAACTGGATGTGGTTGTATTGGGTTATTTGCATTATTAACTAGTTCTTCATCAGTTACTTATGTGATTTGTGGAGCATTCAAACTAGTAAGAGTCCTTGAATGAAGATGTACATCACTAATTTCAACTGTATAGGTTGCATATTGAGTGAAATCATTAGTATAATATTGTTGAATAAGCTTATTTTTAGGGTTGGGTATAGGTTGAGTAGGCAATTAGGTGGCTCTTTACTATGGAGTGGTGGGTAGATTCAAGTTTGGCATAATGTACTATTGCTATAGATTTTGGGTAGGCATTAAAGCAGGTTGCTAGTTGAAATTTTGTTATTGTTGTGGGTATTGCAAAATAGATTGAGGCCATTGTTGATTGCCTCTCCATGGTTGAGACCATGGGTTTTGAGTCTCTTTCCACTGATTATAATTGGGTTTATGGTAAGGAGAGAATTAAGACCACCCCCTTTCTAGGGTCCCTAATTAGGATTTACATTACCCTACCATGGTTGATTTAAATGTCCCCATGGCTAGTTATTCCAACTTGCAATATTTTGATCAAACCTAGATGACGTATTTCCATACGATAGTGAAAAAAGAGGAATACCTTGATCTTATTTCCATGGTTTCCTTTGATAAATATAGAATATATGGCCATCATCATATTCTACCACATCAAACTCTAATTTTGAAGGCTTATCCTTGGAGATGGTGGCCACTTTCTTGCATTTATAGGTTGCTTATGTTTGCCGACAATGCAAACAATATTTAGTCATTGCATCATCAACATCTTCCTACTTCTTCTTAATGTGCAACATGTCCAATTTGGTGGCCATGTGGCTTATGATATATTCCTTAATGTTTGAGATAAAATTGCTAAGCTCCATGCAAGAAACTCTGTTTGAAGATTTGGAAGTAGGAAGTAGTTGGCTACTACTGTTCTTTTTCAATAATGACCTTGAGTAGTTTTGGGCTAGCTTAAATATATCTTAAAAATTTAACTACGTTATGTCACCTCCTCCCATAAAATTTAATGCATTGATAAAATCATCATTGACTCCTCTCAAGAAAATAATCTTAAGGGACTCTGGAGAAAATTAGTCTGTGGAGATTTATTGAGAATAAATTGAAACATTGTTATATATTCCTCTAATGGCTCATCCTCCTTTAGATTCATCCAAATTATGTATTATTTCCTTGAGTCACAACCTCTATAGTAATTTTGATACCTTTGCATAAATTTTTCTTTCATTGTTGCCAACTACCAATAACATTTTTTCTAAGGCCCATAAACCATCTCAAAGAAACATCCTTTAAGGTTGTTGGGAAGAGCTTCAACCTATGTGCATATTGTTGGAATGGGAGAACACTTAGAGGGGGAGGGATGAATTAGTGCTCTATAAATTTAACAGTAATATTTTGATCCACAAACCAGTTATCACCTAAAATGAAAAGTAACATGCAAGAACATAAAGCAAATAATCATAACACCATAACACAAGGATTTTTGTGTTGAAACCCTTCTAGGGGAAAAAATACATGGTGGGGTTGAAACCCACAAGATAATACTCTACAAAAATATTATCTTACAATGAAAGGGGAATTCACATGCATTCAGGTTCACTGCCTAGAGCTCACTGCTCAAATACAAAAAGGCTACAACCCTGCAGAAGACACATTGCTTTACAAGATCACTACAATGATCAAAATAAATTTTGAATTGATGAAATAACATCCCCTAATTCTTGGTTACAGTTCCACATAAGCACATAACTCTAACCTAATGCTATTTATCTCTGACTATCATGTATCACTGTCCTTCACTGACCAAAATCTTAGATCTTAATTCCCTGCATAAGATCCTTCACATAACTAACCTATCTCACTTATCGCATGACTCTATTTCCTTTTCATACTGTAAACAATCGATCTTATAGGTCCACAATGAAAGAAATTAATCGCACCATGTCGGCTCAAACCCTTTTAGGAAAATGTGTACCATGTTTGACCATGTTGACCAAATTCAAAAAGAAAAATCAATTCAGACCAAAAAAAAAATGTGCACATGCATGTATGCATGTTGGATCCATTGCCTAAAACAAAAATTAATCACCAAAAACATTTTACCAAGTCCGCAAATAGAATTTACCACACAAGTCGGTTGCTCTAGCTAGCAAACATAATTACCGATACAATGAACCTTCCAACCAAGCAACACCAAACCTCCAAATTATGGAATAAGCATGTCCAAACATCCATAGTACTAGCCTTAGGTCTATAATAAAAGATGTGCACCTAGAATAATTAACCAGACCAAATACAAAATACTAGTAAACACCCTATTCGTCATTACCAGTCTTAATAAATTCTTCATCCTGACCTTCGATATGGTATCCTAATTCAATGTGAATGGGTAACTTGAGTTTAATTTCCATCAATGACAACACTAAAGCATCTATTCAATGTCTCTTTCCAACAATCTCCCCGTTTGGCATTGATGTCAACACTTAGTGAAAAATGAGTAAGTGTCAAAACCTGAATATGCACATGACTCCAAAAATTCAAAAAGATTTGTGAGACTCCCCCTGAGCCATGAAAATGTACATTTGTGCACATTTTTCACTCCCATACTCTCCCCCTTTGAAATCAATGGAAAAGGTAGGTATCCACATACCAAAAATCCATACAAAACATATATATACATCCGCATATGTACACAAAAAATACTAAATTACATTATCTTGAAAATGTCTGCATAAATGGTCTTTAATAGTTATAGATCATTGTCCCATCCCTGTTTGAGAGTACTTAAGATTGATATGTTGTCATTGAATAAATAGTCTTTTGTGTTGTTCATTTGTAAGTTATCTGGAGCAGATGTGGCTAAAGAAACTTGTGCTTCCTTTACAACAATGAACAAGGTTTGTAGTTTGGGAGAAATCAAACTCCTAAGTTCTCCCACATGACCAATGATTATATCCCTTTATTGCAATAAAACCTTGATTTTTTTAAGTAAGGAGATTACCTGGCCTTCTAGTTCTAAAGTAGAAGATGTCAAGGGATCAAAGGACTGAGCAATGGCCTCCAACTGTTGCTCAAGTTTCTTGATTTGCTTCTCAATGCCTCCAACAAACTTAGAATTAGATAGACATGATTTATAAATATTTCCACCTTCAGTTAGAGAATCTTGAATACCCTTAATGTTGGTGTCCAATACTACTCTATCACATGATATCATTCCTTTTAACTAAGTCTCTTATCATTGAATTCTTTCTAAACCTTAACATCAACAGATTTCTCAAATGACTCAAAATGAGTGTTTAGTGCACTGATTAGACTCTTAAGTGTTCAGATGGTTTATCTATAGTATCCTTAACAAATGTAAGCAATAAAATCTTGAATATATCAGATTCCAAACCCAACAATTTACTATCTTCCACATGGTTTTTTAGATTTTCTTCCCTAGCCTAGGCTTCAGAAAATTGTGCGAGCTTAAGATTTTTAAGGGGTGAGAGAACACACAAGTCAATTAGCCCTTGTAATAATTTTGAGTCATGTTCCAAACTTTCTTGCTCCATAAAATCCTTCACTGCCTTAGCCGTGTCTCTTTCCTTTAGTTTCTCTCTCTTATCCTTCTCAACAGCTATTTTACATTCATCTACTACTATAGGATATTTAGTGGTTAAAGACATATGGACTAGAGAATAAGTATCCTCCACATGTTCTGCCTTATATGTCTCCACTTCTTTCTCCATTACCTACTCTTGTTCTGTCCTAATTTTTGGAACATTCAAAATATTAACTTCTTCTTGTTCCACTTCTAGAACACTATAAACATTGGTTGCATGAAGACCAAGTTATAGAAATAAAGAACTACCACCTTGAGTCTCATGGATAACTTCATATTGGTTCCTCTCAAGGAATATTCTCATAATCTTCTTTGTGTCTTTAATAACCTCTTATGTTTTACCTACCACCATCTTATTCATTCTGAGTTTACTTTTAAACTCCTCAAATTCCTTAAGAATCCATTTTATTTCTTCCACAACTATTACCAGACATATATCAACTAATACTTTTTCTCTCAACCTTTTGTCCTTAGATAGAGAATACGCTTTTCTAGCATCCAAAATATTGTAGAGGATCTTGGGTAATTCTAATGCAACTTTAATAAATTCCCTTTTATATGTATACATATATCTTACCACAGCCTCTTTAAGGACTCTCTTCCCTTCATCATCAAATTTGTCAAAAAAAAATGAAAATGGCTTTAAGTTTCCATGAGCTGTAATGCTCTTCTCTACATCCTTTATTGACATACCATGTTCATCAGATTAAGTCTATTAGTCTTACTTACTTATTCTTCTGCACCAGATGTTTTAGACTTGGAGATCTGTTAAGCTTTAGAATAATTCTACTTTAAATTTTTCACAACATCATTAGATTCAGTTACCTTTTCATCCTCAATGATAAATTACTCTTCCTTCTTTTTCTCTAACTTCTTCCTTTTTGCTTCTTTCATGGATGATTGAACTTAAGTCTTCATTGGTGTAGGATTTCTAATCTGCCTAGACTTAGCAGGAGAGGGTTATGAACTAGTTGCAACAATCTTTGTAGGCTACGCAACAACAATTTGTTGAGTCCTCCTTCTTTCTTTACTTACCTTTTCAACTGGAATGCCCATATATTATGCAATACCTTCTACTTTCTTCCTCACTCTCCTCTCTATCTTAAGTTTCTTCATCTCCTTATGTATCTTAATATCCTTTTCTGCATATGTTCCAAATCTCTCCTAAATGTGATCAATGGGATTTCTCAATAAATGTTGAGCATATACATTTAGTATTTTCTCCTCTACCTCATATCCCATTGGCATTATCCATGATGTTCTTGGTTCAACTGCTTCCATCAAGCATTGGTCTATATCGACTATAAAATAAATAGTATCCCGATACCTTTACACTGTGGATTAAGGAATTCTATCCTTGTATTTCATCAATGCCCTAAAATATCTTAAAATATGACCATTATGTACCTATTCTCATCTTACTGTCCATGCTATACATTATTTCCCTTATTTGCACTGTCGTCGGTCTATCACTGGACCAATCAACAGGACCAACAATAGGAAATTCATTCATAAAGTAAAAGAAGTGAAAAATAATAGAGTGCCATACTTAAATGAGTTCTTCTTGTCACTCTTGATCTTTGTCAAGTTCTCGATCAACTGGCCCCTTAAAACTTCGCATAAGTCATACTTTTTGTTTTCCTTTAACATCTGATAAGTTGTATCGACTGTAGTACCATATAATGAATTCTCTCAACTAGAGTAATATACCTTGTATCCTATCACCATTTATGGAAATATTATATCATCTTCAATTATACAGTCGATAGTCATTTCTCTTTTGTCAAACTTAGAACTAGTTGCATCTGTAACCGTCTGGTTCTTTATTGATTTTACTATAGGAATTCCACCAACTACACACAATCTTGTTACCAATTGTATGACTTATTTAGTAATATTGAATGGTCTTTTGAGCCACATAAATTCATCATGTACACTTCTCAATACATATCTTATCCATTCGTCATGTTCAACCAATAGAAATCTAGCAAATTGTTCAAAGTGCTCGTCTTCAAGGTCTTTGAATTCTAGATTCAACTAGTTATCCTTTCCTTGAAGCTTCTCTTTGTACAAATCTAGTATATGGGTGGTTCCAAGGTCCTCCATATTGGCATTAATATATTCCCTAACATCTTCGACATGCATAACATGAAACATTCAAAAATGCACCCATCGAATCTACTTCCATTAACTTGAAAGGATGCTTATTGAATTGCGGTTGAGGCCTCTCAATGTTATACACAATTATAGGAGTATTCATCTTGAAAGATTCAAATTATAAGATGTGAACAGATAAATACCTCTATACCAAACTAGGGTTCATGTGAAAATTGCTTGAACAATTGATTTGTCGCTTTGATCACTTGCTTGTAGAGCTCTTCTTCTTTTTATTTCCTCGAATGTAAAATGACAAATGACTGTCTCAAATTTATTTTTGTGCTTCACACACCGAAATTTCAGGTGTCATAAATGCTTCAAAATCTAAATTGATCCAAGTATCCATTCCTCTGGTTGTTTCACAAATATCTACTATGGATCTACAAAACCCATCACATGCTTTCAAAAATACCTTCAAAACTTATGTGCTGAACTAATACAACATCTCCATGCCTTCCAGATTCAGGTATCAACACCTATAGAGGGTTTCATAAGATTTCCTTAAAAGATCCCCCTACGCCAAAGGCCTAAATTCAATTCCCATAGGGATTTCTAGCACCAGATCTAGGTGTGGGTCCTTTAGTTGTATCCCCTTTACTTTTCTTGACCCATGTCTGATTCATGTAATTCTAAATTTCTTCAACGTCCACTTTTTATTTTCCTTTGTCATTTATTTTCTTATTTCTACTCATGTCTACCGGACCTCTCTTGTTCTCATTATTATTCCTGCAATACCTTGCAATGTGACCAGGTCCATTGTATTTGAAATATACAACATTCCTCTGCCCATTGTTGTTACTCTTCTTGTTTATTAGTACTTTTCAATGTATCCAAATCCATTACATGCATAACACTTAATGTTACTTCTGTTGAGGGAGTTTTTCACAACACTTATGTATTCACTTGAATTATGACCATATTTGTTGCATTTATAACATTGACCAAAAAACAATGCACCATTCTAATTCATCTTATTTCTATAATGCATGGCTTTGTGACCAAATTTATTTCAAATATAATACTTACCACTAGCCCTTTCAGCATTAGGTTATCTTGTCATAGTCACCTTGGTCTTGATTTTCTGCTTTTCAGATCTAGGCTTGCCTTGACTAGATCTGGAGCTTTCTCCTTTCTCAAATTCAAGACCACTCTTGTCTTTTGTACTCCCCTGACTCTCAAGTAATGAATCAAGTTTGTTTGTGTTGATCATGAACTTCTCCTTGTAGTAATTAGAAATAACAAGTTCTTCTCTTAGCTCTTCCTCAATATCCTTGGATTCCTGCAGGTTAGCAACAATTTTATTGCATTCATCATATCTTTCTTTTAAGGTTTGACTTAGATTATCTTCATTCCTCTTCTTGTCCTCAATATCCTTGTACATATTCATCACTATAGATTCCATCTCACACTTCATGACTACATTCTCTTGCTTAAGTTTCTTACATGGTTCAGTTTTCTCCTTCAAGTCTTGACTTAACTACTCATCATCTGAGCTCTCACTATCCTTTTTCTTTAAATGTTCACAAAGTTCCCAATACCCAATTTTCCCATTTTACATGTGAATTATAGCTACAAGTGGAGAAAATGTGGCTCCCACAAGGGTAGAGCCCAACTTGTATTTTTGCCATGTTTTTGTGTCTGGATCCTATTCTCTGCATTTTTCTAGGCCTCTGGCTACCCTTATTGATGAAAATAACCTAAGTGTTGAAAACCCTATGAAAACTTGGTTTAAACCCTAGATTGACTCGACCAATTCTATTTCTTCACTACCTTTTCTAGGCAACTTAAGTTATTTTAAGTCATGTGGGCATTTTAAATGTCCTTTAGTTGCTTAGTCATGCAAGGGGAAGGAAATATTCCAAATCATTCAGTGATCACGAGATTGCCTTGGTCGTGCAGTCTCTATAAGAAAAGGAATATTCTATTTTGATCTCAAGACTTAGCGACTATCATTTGATCATGATCTAATCTTATGGTTGTCGCTAAGTCTCATGATAAAGCTACAGTTAAGCAAAGTGTTCAGAGACATCGTGACTTAATGTATTTCTAACTGCAGATGTGACCTGAGTCCGGGGTGAGTTGAGTTAAAAGCTTTTAGTCGCCAGGTCTCTTAAGGTAACCATGATTAAGCAAAGTGTCAAGAGATTATGAGACTATGCAGTCACCAAGTCTCTAAATGAACTCATGGTCAGAAGTAGATTTTGGTCAATAGGTCAAAGGGATTTGCAGCCAGATCATGGGTAAATGGAAAATTGACACATGGAAGATGAGGGACCCAGGTATTATGTATGCAATCATGAAGTCTCATGAAAAAATGGAATATGCTTGAAAGTGAACACAACTTCACGACGACCGTTGATGCAAGGTTAGATCTTGTGGTAGTCACCAAGTCTCGATAAGAAGCCACAGTTAAGCAGAAAATCTAGAGATCACGAGACCACTCAGTCGCCAAGTCTCCAAAACAAACCATGGTCAAGGGAATCAGGGAAGGGTTAAGTAAGGAAAAGTTCTAAGTTTTGAGTTCTGGATGATTTGATCTAAGCTGTCGATTATGTTTTGATCTTACAGTAGTCACTAAGTCTCTAAAGAAAATGGAATATTCTCTTAAGGGTATGAGACTTAGTGCTGACCGTCTGATATCATCTTGATCTTACGGTAGTTGCGTAGTCTTTAAGAAAACTCAGAGTTAGTAAAATAGATCGGAGACTCTGCGACATGAAGGATTTCAGTAACTGAGGGTTAAAGGTGGATCAAGCTAGAGTTAGGGGTGAAGGTAGCAACGAATATAAGATAAAGAACGACAGCTGTGTTTTAAACAGAAAGGTCAAAGATTTTTGAGTTGTTGATAAGATCATCTCGCGCCACCTGTGACCGTTTCTTATTCAAATATTTAAAATTTAGAAGATCTGATTCTCAGAGTCTATAGCGGTGGCACAATATTTCAAGCTGCAGACAGAGAGATGGATTGAGCCAGCTTCTCAGGCTGCATTTATGGTGATAGGAAAGATTTCAAAGATATATCTGATCGAGCATGATATTTCTTGGGTGCATTAATGAGAAGAATTGATAGAATTAGGGTTTCTAATTATTCTATTGCAAATGTATTGTAACCCTAATCTGATCAGATTGTTTTCCTAAGCCTACGTGCTAGAGGGACATGTATATAAGTTAGGTTTTCAAGATTTTTAGCTTAGGTTTTTTCAGCTTATACAATATTTTGTGGCATTTTTTCTGCCCCTAAGTTTTCATATGTTTGTAATCTCATTGATTTTCAGATATTGCAAAGGCTGTTTGTGACATTTTCTCTATCCCTGGGCCTTCTTGTCTAGATTTATCTTACTAAATTGGAATATATTGAATATTTTTAGATAAATCTTGGAGTTCCTGAACCCTCTTTCTTTCTTCAATTTTGTGTACTACTGTGTTTGATCTGATTTATATGAGTTTGTGGATATTCTTCAGTCCCCTATCATTTTGTCTCATTCCTGTGCCTGGTTACAGAAGTGGATGTTTGCTTGCAGGTCATAGTCTGTGTCTACTCATAGTGAACACACTATTGTTTGTGAAATTACTTCTTTCCTGGAATAGCCTTTGTTTATCTCAGACCTCTCTATGAAATACTTATGAAAGCCTATCTAGAAAGTTGTGTTCTAATAGATTCAAGGTTTCATGTTGATTTCATTCACTATGTTGTGATTCAAGCTACCTTCGGTGTATCACCTAGTAGGATAATTTGCTTTTAGTCATTCCCTTTCATGCATTCCTTCTATCCCTTTTCCTTCAAGTTTACTTTTCATGTTCAAGAGAAGATTAGGTAATTATCCAAGAGGAATCGAGCTAGAATCTGGAGGCTTCACTTCAAGTTGGCATAGATCCCACAACCTTGAATTAATTCCTATGTTATAATAGATTATCAAGACCAAGAGAGCTTGACTAGGGTGCAAATTTAGTGTATAACAGTTCTGGCACGCCTGGTGGGACCTAGTAAAAGAAGTGTATTTACAAAGCCATGCTATCTCTGATATGCTGACTGCATGGTATTGACCTAAAGAGGTTTATTTTTCAAGCATATTTGGTGACTCCACTAGTTTAAGAGAAAATAAGATCCATTCCTGTTCAAAACTTTATGAGAAAATTTGAGACAAGAAGCTCAAAGCGCTCTGAGTTTTCACAACTGCCCCTGACTAGAAGTTATTGCAGATCATCTCAGAGAGCATCCCCTACAAGGAGGGTTTAGTCTACACCACCTACTATAAAAATGAGATCTTTTCCTTTCCATTCAAGAAGGAGAGGAAGATCCCCAACTAGGGAGCTACAAGAAGATTCAGCTCCACTACCTGACCCAAATACAACTCACACAGTTGTTGCCCGATAGATAACAACTCCTACAATGGCAAGACAGTTTTCCTTTGTGCCCTTCAATCAAGGAAGTCCATTGAAATTTTCTTAGCATCATGATGTGCCTTTGGCAGCACTCAAGAGTCTTCCTAACTTCATAGGAGAAGGACATGCAACTGCATGTGAACACATAAGAGATGTAGCCACCATATGCAGTGTGAAACATATCACAAAGGAAGATGTGGCTACCAAGCTTTTAGCAGCCTCTTTCAAAGGTAAGGCCATAGAATGATTTAGAACTTTAGCTATTGGTTCAATTGATTCATGGGATAGACTAGGTGAATCATTAAGCAAATATTTTGAGGACAAATCAGATTATTTATCTCTGGTTGAGCAGTTAACAACCATTAAGAGAGATCCTCAAGAACAAGTGAGAAAATTTAATAATATTTTTAAAAAGACATGTAATAGAATTCCTATCTCAATAAGACCTTCAGCTGACCATGCCTTCCTATATTTCTTAAGAAGTCTGAATAGCAATATCTCTGTCATGATTCAATCCATGGGAGGTACCTCATTACCTCAAGCCTTTGACATTGCTGTTAGGGCTGAAAATTGTTTAATCCAAGCAGACATGATAGCCCCAAGGCTTCCCATGCTTATTTTTCCCAATATTCAGCCCAACATGCCTTTGAGTATCCTTGCATATACTCCCACACCCACTATAGTAGCACCTCAAGCCAACACTAGTTATGAGGAATCCAAAGCAGGCTTTTCCTAAGAACTGCAAGCAATGAAAAGCGATCAACAAACAACAAATAGCTTGTTACAAAGTGGTCAACAAGAAATGACAAATCTGTTATTTACTCCAACCAGAGAGTTGACCAATTTGAAGAAGCAGAATCAATGAAATAGATCACCCTTTCAGCCATAGACTCAAATTCCCAACCAACAATATCAAAATCAGGGACCATCTTATCAGCATAATAGGCCACATATCAAGGAAATTACCAAGGTCAAAGGCAAAACTTCAATCAAAGGCCATTTCAACCATATAATACCACACCTCTTAGTTCTACAAATCTAACAAGAGACATAGTTCCAAGTCAAAATAATCTAGTCTTGGACAATGAATGGTGTTTTCCTTGCAATCAACCACATAATCAGGCTACATGCTCAAATTGATGGATGAACCAAGCATTGATGGTTCAAAATGCCTCACTTACTCAATCAGAGGCTTCTTCTAGTGAGTCAGCTCCTCAGCAAGAAGCACAACACAATGAGACTACTATCTTAAATTAGGAGCAGCAAGACTTTAGTGAAGTAAATGGTTAATCCACCATAGCAGCCAACACTCGGTCTAAAGGAGAGCTCAAGACATAGATCGAACAAGAGATGGAGCTAAAGCTACTACATCTACAGATACATCACATCCTTCTATTCCTACCATACTAAAGAAGACTCCCATTATTCTAGGCAAGGAGGGCCAATCTCCTAAGAACGTTGATCCTATCATAGTGAAGACACACCAAAGAGTACATACTGTAGTGCCTTTCAACATTATAGACAATATGAAGAAGGTAAATGTCTCTATGTCGATGTGGGACTCTTTGGCCATTCCAGGACAACTTGAAATATTGAAGAAAGAAATGACTGAGGAGGTAATTCCTCAGCAGTCTACAAAGGAAGCTTCTAGGTCAGTGTTGGTCAATGCTGATAAAAAGAGGGAAACTTCAAATAATAACTCCAAGGAAAATGTCATGCAAGGTAGGAACTTAAAACCACCTCCCTTTTATGTATCATTAATTATTGGAAAATCTTTAGTACATAATTGTATGGTAGATAGCGGGGCTACTAGCTCTGTCATGCCCAAAAAAGTAGCTGACCAATTGGGACTTAAATATGAACCTTTCCAAAAGAAGGTAACCCAACTTGATGGTTCTTTAGTAAACACCTTAGGTTTGGCCAAGGACACAAGCTTGATTCTCCATGAAAGCCCCAATTTTTATATCCTACTTGACATATAAATCATAGACCTCCCTACCTTATTTTCCATATGTTTATCAAGGGAGTTTACAGCCAAGATAGGAGGCTACCTTTCTTCTGACTGGTCTCACATGCTTTTCCATACAAGATATGGAACCAAGGTTACTATCAAGTTTGAATCATTGGTAGCACATCATATAGAACCTTATGTGTCCAATGTACTCAATAAGAGCTACCTTGCACTTGACAATAAAGATTTCCCAATCATCAGAGAAGAAAAAACTAAGATAGAAGATATCCCTGATATCTATCTAGATGATTTAGAATCAGAGAAAGCTTCAGAAGCCCAAGCCAATGTCATTTGGGATGCTGGTTTGGGAAACTATTTGACAAGAACATCAATCCATAGAGCCAAATCTTCTCAAAACAAATATTGAGTCAGAAGATTAGGGCAACCAAGTTTGGGAGTTGTTCTTTGATGGTGCTAGGAGTAGACATGGCTTTGGTGGCGGTGATGTGCTAATTTCCCCAAAAGGGGAAAAATATTATGCAAATTTTAGATTCAGTTTCTCTTGCACTAGCAACACTATTGAATATGAGAGCCTGGTGAATGGATTGGAGTGGGCTAAAAAAAAGAGGGATCAAAGCCCTAAAATTTTATGGTGACAGTGAGTTAGTTGTCAGCCAAGTGAGAGGGATAAGTGCAACCAAAAGTGACACAATGAGAGAATACAAGCATAGAGTGTGGGATGCCATTGAAGATTTCAATGCTTTCAATATTATTGCAATCCCTAGAAAATTAAATTAGAATGCAGATAGATTAGCTACAGTTGGATCCCAGTATGACATTCCTAAGAGTATTTCAAAAGAAAAATGATCAACATCATAGTAAAGTAGTTTTCAGGCCTTCTATTCCTGATAATGATGTTAACATGCAAGTATTTGACAATGATGAGCAAATTATGTAGTTCTTTTTTGAGGAAGAGGTCTTTTCAGAGCATAACCAAGACAGATTGATGCAGAACTATGGAGACCAAGTGGTACAAATTAAATCAAATAAAATGCCAAAAGGGCTAGTCACCCTGGAATCCATCTTCAACAGAGATGACCAAGCACAAAAAAGTAAAGTTGGCTTGGTAGTTTAGAAAGAAAATTGCATTGACCTAGAACTGGAGCCAGGTAAAAGCTTGAAATTTGGGAAGATTAATACCGATTCAGAAAAATAGGCTTATGTCCAATTATTTCAAGAATTTGGCAATATATTTGCTTGGAAATATGAAGATCTCAAAGGTTTCAACCTAGAACTTGCTCAACATACAATTGAATTGGAACCAAATGACAAACTAGTAAGACAGAAGAAAAGACCTGTCAACCCCAAGCTTGAGCAACTTATGCATAAAGAGGTGCTCAAATTAATAGAAAGTGGTATAATTTACCCCATCGAGCATACTAGTTGGGTCTCCAACCTTGTTCCTATTAGGAAGAAGAATGGGGAACTAAGGTTATGTGTTGATTTTATGGATCTAAATAGAGAATTCCTAAAGGATCGCCATCCATTTCCATCAATGGAATAGATCTTATAGTGTGTTTGTGGATCAGAACATTTCTCACTGTTGGATGGCTATTCAGGGTACAATCAGATCCTGGTTCATAATGAAAATCAATATAAGACAGCGTTTAAAACCAAATGGGGAACCATGGCTTATCAAAAGATGCCTTTTGGTTTGTCGAATGCAGGTGCTACTTTTCAAAAGGCAATGGATATGGCCTTTAAGAGCCTCATGTTCAAGTTTGTACTGGTCTATTTAGATGACATAAACATGCAGCAGACCATATCAAGCACCTGAAGAAAATATTTGAAAGGTGTAGAGAGTTTGGGATATCTCTTAATCCCAAGAAATGTGTATTTACAGTCCATGAAGGAAAAATATTAGGATATATTGTATCCAAACAGGGAATTACAGTTAACCCTAAGAGAATTACAGCTATTTTAGAGCTCCCACTCCCATGTCAAAAGAAAGTTCTTCAATATTTCATAGGAAGGATTAACTTTGTCAGGTGTTTCTTTCTTAACATTGCAGATTTACTAAAGCCTTTGACAACTATGTTGAAGAAGAACTTAGTTTTTAGTTGGAGCAAAGAGGGAAAGGCTAATTTTCAAGCTATCAAAGAAACTCTCACAGAAGCTCCTTCCCTGTTGAACCCTGACTTCAGTAAGGATTTTATCCTTTATGCTTATGGAGGCCCTGATGCCATCTCTGCAATACCAACTCAAGAGAACTTTGAAGGATTGGAGCAGCCGATTGCTTTCTTTAGCAAAGGCCTAGAAGAGTATGAACAAAGATACTCTTTTGTAGAGAAACATGTACTTGCTGTGGTAAAAAGTCTTAAAAAGTTTAGATATTTATTCACTCACAACAAGGTACAATTGAAAGTTACTCATCCTAGTGTCAAAGAGTTCTTTCTATCTAAGGACCTGAATGAAAAAAGAGTTGGTTGGATTACCAAAGTCATGGAATATGACATTGATATCCAAATCACTAAGTTAGTCAGAGCAAGAGGTCTTTGTGAGCATTTGAAAACGGATGAAGATTCAAAAAATCTGGAACAAGAGAATGCATCTCTGGTTGTGCATTCCATACAAGAACATGCCAAGGCAACAAGTTGGTTGTCTAACATGGTTCATTTTTTAAGGACAGGTGAGTGCCCTACAAATTTAGATTCAGCCAAAAGAAGATATTATAGGTTGAAATCTATACCGTTTGTGTTGATTGATGAAGTTATTTTTAGAAAGGATCATAATGGTGTCCTCTTAAGATGCATAGATTTAGAAAAAGTGGCAGATATCCTAAATTAATTTCATGATGGACCTTTTGGAGGTCATTTTTATCCCAGGATTACTGCTCTCAAGATCATGAGGGTCGGATACTATTGGCCATCTATCTTCAAGGATAGTCATGATCATGTAAGAAAGTGCATCAAGTGTACCATGTTTACAGGAAAAGAAAAAATTGCAACTCTGCCCCTCCAACCAATCAGAACAGAGCAACCCTTCATGAAATGGGGCATTGATTTTATAGGCCTAAAAAATCCTTCATCTAGTGCAGGACATAAATGGATTATAACTGCAACAGATTATTTCACTAGATGGACAGAAGCTATTGCACTAAAAGAGGCCAATGAGAGTGTTGTCCTAAGCATTTATGATGACATCATTTACAAATTTGGCACTCTAGATTCAATCATTTTAGATAACGCACTTGCATTCACAGGCCTCGGAGTGACCGAATGGGCACTCAGGAATGGAATTTATCTGAATACTAGTTCTAACTATTACCCCCAGGGTAATGGCCTAACAGAGTCTATAAATAAGAACCTGATAAGAATTATTAAGAAGTCTTTGCAAGAAAATCAAAGAGATTGGCATTCCAAGCTCAAATCTGCCTTATGGCTAGATAGGATAACCCCAAAGAAAGTCATTGGGAATTCTCCTTATATGGTGGTAGATGGAAAAGAGGCCAGATTATCTATTTTGATAGAATTGCCAACATTAGACCTTGCCACACAATTTGTTCTCTTTGAAGAAGGAGATCCCTTACACGTAAGGTATGCTCAACTCATGGAGCTGGAAGATACCAGAAACAAGTCTATGCAAATCATGGAATTCCAACAAATACAGACTAAGAAGAATTTTGATAAGATGGCTAGAGCCAGAAATTTCAATATTGGAGATATTGTCCTTAAGTGGGATGATTCAAGTCCAAGCCTGACAAACATTCAAAGTTTGATTCCTTTTGGGGTGGACCATTTGTAATCACAAAGTACAAGGAGCATAATGCATTTCAAATATCAACTCTTGAAGGAGATGCCTTGCCAATATCAGTTAATGCTTTCCATCTCAAGCCTTGTTTTGAGGTTTTCCATATTTTTTCTTGGTTTCTAATTTAGTTTCCTGCTTTTCAAGAAGTGCTTGTGCACAGTTCATAGTTCTTCCTCCTGGTTTCAATATTTTCTAGAAGATTCTATTTTCTCAGAAGATGACTCCATGCCCAATGAATGTCGAATGCCACTGGTTCTCAATGTCTAGCAGGCTGTCATCCCACATAAATTGCCAAGAATGTTACCCAATTTTCCCATTTTACATGTGAATTATAGCTACAAGTGGAGAAAATGTGGCTCCCACAAGGGTAGAGCCCAACTTGTATTTTTGCCATGTTTTTGTGTCTAGATCCTGTTCTCTGCATTTTTCTAGGCCTCTAGCTACCCTTATTCATGAAAATAACCTAAGTGTTAAAAACCCTATGCAAATTTGGTTGAAACCCTAGATTGACTTGGCCATTTCTATTTCTTGATTACCTTTTCCAGGAAACTTAAGTTCTTTTAATTCATGTGAGCAATTCAAATGCCCTTTAGTCGCTTAGTCGCGCAAGGGGAAGGGAATATTCCAAATCATTCAGCGATCACGAGATTACCTTGGTCGCACAGTCTCTATAAGAAAAGGAATATTCTATTTTGATCTCGAGACTTAGCGACTATCGTCTGATCGTGATCTAATCTTATGGTTGTCGCTGAGTCTAGTGATAAAGTTGTAGTTAAGCAAAGTGTTTAGAGACATCGCAACTTAATGTATTTCTAACTACAGATCTGACCTGAGTCTGGGGTGAGTTGAGTTAAAAACTTTCAGTCACCAGGTCTCTTAAGGTAACCATGATTAAGCAAAGTGTTAAGAGATTACGAGACTATGCAGTCACCAAGTCTCTAAATGAACTCATGGTTAGAAGTAGAGTTTGGTCAAAAGGTCAAAGGGATTTGTGGTCAGATCATGGGTAAATGGCAGATCGACACATGGCAGATGAGGGACCCAGGTATTATGTATTGATGGGGAGGTCACCTTTCTCTTCTAGATTCCTACTCCCTCTTAGGAATCTCACTTTGGACCCTATTCACTTCAGGATCCTCTAGACCCCCACTCGAGTCTCTTAGGGTTCCTCATAGACCCTAACTGGAAGGATTTCTATACTCCCTCTCTCCTAGGTTTCCTACCCACCGAAATATTTCTCTTTACCTTATCTTTCTCTCCATGACTGAATAAAGTCATTCATGCACCTTTCTCCTTCTATCTCTCTCTCTCTCCTATAAGTTCTCTAGCCGGACCATTTAGCTCGCCTAGGACTTGTCTACAATTCTGACTAGCCTCTTCTTGAACACAAACACAAAAATAGAATAAAAATACATGAGGGATGCTTCTTGATGGTCACACTCCATAGGATGGATTATAAGAGTCAAAAAGTATCCATGAGACTTGATTGAATTCAAAATCCTACTCTACAGAAGTCTACATACCATAGAAGCACACACAGAAAACACAGGAAACTGTTCTTTATTGAAAACCAGAAAATTACAATGTAAACTCAAATCTTCTATGCTAGCCTCCTCAGTCTCTAACTTCTCTGACCTCTGGTACGAGTTTCCTTCCTTGTTTATATATCCGGCCTCTTCTTGATTTGTAACCATTTCTAGGTTACTTGCCCGCCTGAGGATTCTAACTACCTCGGCTCTTCGTCTTCCTCCCGTAACTGTCATCAAGATCTTCCTCAGCATGGTTGTCAACGTGGGCATCATTTTCGTCTGTGTCACTGACATTTCCAATTCCCTCTTCAATGTTGACAAGTCAACATATTTTCTTCACTCTGACTGTTAGTCGCAATGTCGCGAGTCCTAATAACCATGCATGTCGATCTTGCGATACGTTGTTGTCGCGTTATCGCAAGACTGAGTAACTTAACCGCCTGTTATCCTACGATCTTGCGACCCACTGTTGTTGCGTCACCGCAACACTCATTTACTTAACCGCCTGTTGTCCTACGATCACGCGACACACAGTCATCTCATTGTCACAACACTAATTCACTTAACTGCCGATTTCCTCGCAACTTGGCGATACACTGTTGTCGCATTGTCGCCACACCTATTAACTTAACCGTCGATCTCTGCTGACTGTGCGCTAAGTATAATGTACCTGGTTTT
Organism: Thuja plicata; assembly: GCA_018584345.1. Lineage (NCBI taxonomy): Eukaryota > Viridiplantae > Streptophyta > Pinopsida > Cupressales > Cupressaceae > Thuja > Thuja plicata. The sequence continues at coordinate 5,030,883 of MU225215.1, read as the reverse complement.
GTTATTTAACCGCCCTAGTGCAAGGAGTTACGAGCTGTTAGGGTTTAGGAAGATAGTTGACTGCTAACTGTGATCTGCTCCCGGACCACCATTGCTAAATAGCTAGGGCTTCGGAGCTAAAACCCTAGGGTGCTCTGCACCATACTCCCCCATCTGCGAAGGAAGAATTTAGTTTGAATTAGTCGGCAGCAACGCCGAACTAATTCCTTATTTTCTGTAGTCTTCTTCGTCCATCCATGTCGCTTCTGCTTCTGGTAACCCTAACCATTTGACTAGGTATTCTCTGTATACCCTTCATCGAGTTGTCTTCTGAACTCATGAATCCAGGATTTTCTCTGCTTGCAACTTTGATTTAGTTTTCACCCGTATATCTTGAACATCTTTTCCTACTTCCATCTTTTGAGTAATCTCAGGTATCACTGGTCCTCTGTATGGAATAAGATCCTGCACATTAAAAACAGGTGACATATCCAGATTGTTAGGTAAATCAATTTTATAGGCATTCTGCCCATATTTCTGCAATATCTTACAGGGACCTATTCTCCTCATTTGCAGCTTAGTAGGAATCCCCTTCTGTAATCTGGCTTTGTTCAGATGTACCATTACCAGATCTCCAATTTGAAATTGGACTTCTCTCCTTCATCTACCTTCTCTTTCAACCTTTGATTTGCCTCAATCAGATTCTTCTTCACCTGATCATGTATCTCCTTCATAGACTGTGCAAAGTCATCAGCATGTCCACTTATCACTTGTTGTCCTTTTAATTCTCTGAGTTCACAAACTCCTCATGGATGCATCCCATATACAATCTGAAATGGGCTTTTCCCTGTAGTTCTGTTAACACTATCATTATAAGAAAATTCTGCCTGTGGTAACACTTGATCCCAGGCCTGTCCATACTCCTTTGTTAAGCATCTAAGCAAGTTTCCCAACACTCTGTTGATAACTTCTGTCTGACCATCTGTTTTAGGATGGTAAGCAGAACTGTGGGACAAATTAGTTCCCAATCTTCTCCATAAGGTCTTCCAAAAATGACCCATGAATTTGACATCTCTGTCAGACACTATGCTTACTGGCAAACCATGAATTCTAACT
>MU225215.1:4990906-5026613 GCA_018584345.1 Thuja plicata | reverse complement strand
TTCTCCATCCCTTCAATCCATTCCATTATCAGTTCAGAATCCATTTTTCCAGCAAGTACTAGTACTCCTTCCAATGCCTTTCCACCTAGTGCCTTGATAGCCTTCAAGAATGGTTCTTCTGGCATAGAAGGGTCTGGTTCTGGTATAACATCCTCCTCTGCAATGACTTTTCCTTTACTGGAACTCTCTACTTCTCTAGCTACTTTATTAGCAATATCCTCTAGTTGTTTTCTCATTAACTCTAGAGTTTCCTCAAGGATTCTATTCCTCTCCTTCTGCTCATTCACCTCTTTAGCCAATTCCACATTTGTCACCATGGCTGATTCTCCTACTGATTCCTCAGTACTTTGAAACATCTACAACTTTCAAACCCAAATATTTAACTGGGCTCTGATACCAATCTGATGGGGAGGTCACCTTTCTCTTCTAGATTCCTACTCCCTCTTAGGAATCTCACTTTGGACCCTATTCACTTCAGGATCCTCTAGACCCCCACTCGAGTCTCTTAGGGTTCCTCACAGACCCTAACTGGAAGGATTTCTATACTCCCTCTCTCCTAGGTTTCCTACCCACCAAAATATTTCTCTCTTTACCTTATCTTGCTCTCCATGACTGAATAAAGTCAGTCATGCACCTTTCTCCTTCTATCTCTCTCTCTCTCTCCTACAAGTTCTCTAGCCGGACCATTTAGCTCGCCTAGGACTTGTCTACAATTCTGACTAGCCTCTTCTTGAACACAAACACAAAAATAGAATAAAAATACATGAGGGGTGCTTCTTGACGGTCACACTCCATAGGATGGATTATAAGAGTCAAAAAGCATCCATGAGACTTGATTGAATTCAAAATCCTACTCTACAGAAGTCTACATACAATAGAAGCACACACAGAAAACACAGGAAACTGTTCTTTATTGAAAACCAAAAAATTACAATGTAAACTCAAATCTTCTATGCTAGCCTCCTCAGTCTCTAACTTCTCCAACCTCTGGTACGAGTTTCCTTCCTTGTTTATATATCCGTCCTCTTCTTGATTTGTAACCGTTTCTAGGTTACCTGCCCGCCTGAGGATTCTAACTACCTCGGCTCTTTGTCTTCCTCCCGTAACTGTCATCAAGATCTTCCTCAGCATGGTTGTCAACGTGGGCATCATTTTCCTCCGTGTCACTGACTTTTCCAATTCCCTCTGCGATGTTGACAAGTCAACATATTTTCTTCACTCTGACTGTTAGTCGCAATGTCGCGAGTCCTAATAGCCATGCATGCCGATCTTGCGATACGTTGTTGTCGCATTATCGCAAGACTGAGTAACTTAACCGCCTGTTATCCCACGATCTTGCGACCCACTATTGTCGCGTCACCGCAACACTCATTTACTTAACCATCCTGCGATGACGCGACACACGGTCATCTCATTGTCGCAGCACTAATTCACTTAACCGCCGATTTCCTCGCGACTTGGCGATACACTGTCGTCGCATTGTCACCACACCTATTAACTTAACCGCCCATCTCTGTCGACTGTGCGATAAGCCTTGTCGCGTCATCGCAAACTGTTTCCTGCTAACCACTGAGCATCTGTCGACTTTGCGATAACCATTGTCGCTTCATCGCAAGCTGTTTCAAGTTAACCGCTGAGCATCTGCCGACTTTGCGATAACCATTGTCGCTTCATCGCGAGCTGTTTCATCCTAACCACTGAGCATCTGCCAACTTTGAGATTCACTGTTATCGCCTTGTCACAGCCATTTGCTGTTAACCACCAGTTTCCTTCCGACTGTGAGCTAAGCCTTTGTCGCGTAATCGCAACTGTTTCATACTAACCGCTGATCATCCTGCGACTGTGCGCTAAGTATAATGTACCCAGTTTATTTATTTAACCGCCCTAGTGCTAGGAGTTACGAGCTGTTAGGTTTTAGGAAGATAGTTGACTTCTAACTGTGATCTGCTCCCGGACCACCATTGCTAAACAGCTAGGGCTTCGAAGCTAAAACCCTAGGGTGCTCTGCACCATGTATGTAGTCATGAAGTCTCATGGAAAAATGGAATATGCTTGAAAGTGAACGTGACTTCACGGCAGCCTTTGCTGCAAGGTTAGATCTTGTGGTTGTCACTGAGTCTTGATAAGAAGCCACAGTTAAGTAGAAAATCTGGAGATCATGAGACCACTCAGTCACCAAGTCTCTGAAATGAACCATGGTCAAGGGAATCAGGGAAGGGTTAAGTAAGGCCAAGTTCTGAGTTCCGAATGATACGATCTGAGATTTTGATTATGTTTTGATCTTACGGTAGTCGCTAAGTCTCTAAAGAAAATGGAATATTCTCTTAAGGGTACGAGACTTAGCACTGATCATCTGATATTGTCTTGATCTTACGGTAGTCGCATAGTCTCCAAGGAAACTCAGAGTAAGTAAAATAGATCAAAAACTCATTGACATGAAGGATTTTAGTAATCGGGGGTTAAAGGTGGATCAAGACAGAGTTAGGGGTAAAGGTAGCAACAAATATAAGATAAAGATTGACGGCTGTGTTTTAAATAGAAAGGTCAAATATTTTTGAGTCATTGATAAGATCATCTCGCACCACCTGTGACCGTTGCTTATTCAAATATTTAAAATTCAAAAGATCTGATTCTCGGAGTCTATAGAAGTGGTGCAATATTTCAAGTTGTAGACAAAGAGATGGATCGAGCCAGCTTCTCAGGCTGTATTTATGGTGATAGGAAAGATTTCAAAGATATATCTGATTGAGCATGATATTTCTCAGGTGCATTGATGAGCAGAATTGACAGACTTAGGGTTTTTGATTATTCTATTGCAAATGTATTGTAACCCTAATCTGATCATATTATTTTCTTGAGCCTGCGTGCTAGAGGGACATGTATATAAGTTAGGTTTTCAAGATTTTTAGCTTAGGTTTCTTCAGCTTATGAAAGATTTTGTGGTATTTTTTATGCCCCTAAGTTTTCATACGTTTGTAATCCCATTGATTTTCAGATATTGCAAAGGCTGTTTGTGACATTTTCTCTGTCCCTGGGCCTTCTTGTCTGGATTTCTCTTACTGAATTGGAATATATTGAATGTTTTTCAGATAAATCTTGGAGTTGTTGAACCCTCTTTATTTCTGCAATTTTGTTTACTATTGCGTTTGATCTGATTTAGATGAGTTTGTGGATATTCTTCAGTCCACTGTCATTTTGTCTCATTCATGTGCCTGGTTGTAGAAGTGGATGTTTGTTTGTAGGTCATAGTCCGTGTCTACTCATAGTGAACATGCTATTGTTTGTGAAATTACTTATTTCCCTGAATAGCCTCTATTTATCTCAGACCTCTCTATGAAATACTTATGCAAGCCAATCTAGAAAGTTGTGTTCTACTAGATTCAAGGTTTCATGCTGATTTCATTCATTGTGTTGTGATTCAAGTTACCTTCGGTGTATCACCTAGTAGGATAATTTTGTTTTAGTCATTCCCTTTCAAGCATTCCTTCTATACCTTTTTCTTCAAGTTTACTTTTCATGTTCAAGAGAACATTAGGTGATTATCCAAGAGGAACCAGCCTAGAGTCCGAAGGCTTCACTTCAAGTTAGCATAGGTCCCACAACCTCAAAGTGATTCCCATGTTATACTAGATTATCAAGACCAAGAGAGCTTGACTAGGGTGCAAATTTAGTGTATAACTATTCCCTTCTCTTTATCTTGGCTTTCTTCAGCTGTTCTATCAATGACATAATAAAATTTTTAGCTTCTCTGAGGTTCCTCTGTGACTCCCAAACTTCAGCTTTAGAATGATCAAGATCATCCAATGCAACTATGAGTTGTTCATACAAATATGAATCCACTCTTCCTTCTTGGATCACCCTCAAGATATTAGGCTTCCTGCAAGAGATCTATCTCTAATAATAATTGTTGAAATGAGAGAACACTGAGAGAGGGGGGGGGGTGAATCATTGTTATGCAAATTTAACTTTAATATTCTTATCTGCAAACCACTTATCACATAAAATGAAAAGTAACATGCAAGAACATAAAGAAAAGAATTATAACACCATAATACAAAGATTTTTGCATGGAAACCTTGTTAGGAGAAAAACCACGGTGGGGCTGAGACCCACAAGATAAGACTATGTAGAAATATTGTCTTACAATGAAAGGGAAATGCACATGTATTCATGCTCATTTCCTAGAGCTCACTATTCAAATACAAAAAGGGGTATGACCTTGTGGAAGGCACACTGCCTTACAAGATCACTACAATGATCATAAGAAATTTTGAACTAATGAAATAACATCCACCAATGCCTTGTTATAGTTCCACATAATCACATAACTCTGATCTAATGCATTTTATCTTTGACTGCCATGTATCACTGTCCTCCGCTGATCCGAAGCTTATATCTCAATTCCCTACATAAGATCCTTCACATAACCAACCTATCTCACTTCCTACATGTCTCAATTTCCTTTTCATACCCTAAAACATTGATCTTATAGGTCCACAATCAAAGAAATTGATCGCACCTTGTCATCTCAAACCTTTCTAGGAAAATGGGTACTGTGTTTGACCATGTCGGCCAAATTCAAAAAGAAAAATCAATTTGGACCTAAAAAAATGTGCACATGCATCTATAAAAGTCGGCTCCAGTGCCTAAAATAAAAATTGATTACCAAAAACATTTTACCAAGTCTGCAAGAAGAATTTACCACACAATTTGTTTGCTCTAATTGACAAACACAATTATCGATACACTAAACCTTCTAAATTCCACACCAAGCAACACCAAACCTCTAAATTATAGAATAATTATGTTTAGACATCCATAATACTATCCTCAGGTCTGCAACAAAAGATGTGCACTTAGAAGAATTAACTGGACCAAATACAAAATACTGGTAAACACCATGTTCCTCATTACCAGTCTTAACCAAATCTTCATTCTGACCTTAGGTATGGTCTCCTACTATAATTTGGATGCGTAACTTGAGTTTAGTTGCCATAAATGACAACACCATGTAGTGTCTCTTTCCAACACATCTATTTTATAATCATATCTTTGGTAGAGTACATCAATTCAAATATGAAAGTGTCGGGATCTTTTATAACTAAGCCATAAAAATTAGGCAAAGAAGATGAGGGTATATTATTAAGAGAAACAACTCGCTCCTAATTTGATATAGGTAACTCAAAGATAACAAGGTTCATAGAATTCTTAACTTTTTCATTAGCTATATTTTTTACGTGATGACCAAGTTGCAAAGGCTCCTCATTTGCAAGATCCTGGAGAGGGTCCCTTCCTTCTATAGTCATGGTTCCTTCTTTTGTCTCCCTTACCAAGTTAAATGGATCTTCTTCATCAATATTTTTAGCTATTATATTTTGTGTCAAATTAGAGGGAAGAAATCTCCCTAAAACATCTCTACTCCACTGCATGTCATATGTGTTTGAGCATATAACAATGCTAACTGTAGTTGTTAGTAGAGTGTGTTTAGTTGAAATTTTTACTAACTAAAGTCTAAATGTTGAAAAAAATAATAGTTATGTTATGAAAACAAATAAAAAGGAAGTAAACTATACTAGAAATTTCATGCCTTGGTACCATCCCCAACAATGACAACAAAAAGGACTAGTTTCCATTAGGGATGATTAGTAGGTGTAGATAACTCAATATTCTTTCCCAATTAAGAAAATAATCCTACATTAAGTAACTTTTAATCCTAATGGAAGCTCATTTAATTATTGATCAAGGACATATTTTCTAGGATGGAACCTGCACAATACGTGCAACAAGGTCAATCTAGTGTCTATTGAAAACACAAAACTAAATTGAAAAGAAAATACAATAAGACAATTCTAACACTAATTCCTATTCACATAACTTTGGTTGGGGGTGAGGGAGTATGAGTGCATGTGAATAGAACATTTTATACAACAATATAATTGAAAGTAACTACTTAAGAAAAAATCACTACAAGAATCTTATCATAAATAGATATGTACTATGTTAACCATGTAATTAACTATTTGACATTCGTCTACTTAACCATGCACTATGTTAAGTATAAAACTTATAGAAATGAACTATACTGATTTGACAGTTATGGTAATATAAATTAAATAACAACTAACTGATCTAAATCTAATAGAGAGCTATGTCACCTCTGTTGGAGCTCAAAATTTTGCAAAATTCAGAGTTCTGGATATAAGCATCAAAGTCACCCAAACCCCAGCAATACACTTGCATATCACATGTTTCTCTCATGAATTCACCTTGTGATTGTGACCACCTCATATAATTAAGCATATGTATCCACCCTCAGCCTCTCAAAATTAAGCCCATTGCATTTTTCAAGTACCACATTTTAGGGTTGCATGATAACTTCACAGTTCACATATCAAAAATCTCTCAGATAAGCTATTTTCCATGCTCTGCATAACAAATATATAACCAATCCAATTGTTCCCCACAATTATCCTAGTTATAATGTATCCCTGTGCAAAATTTACAGTCTCAGGATCTCATAAGCTATTTTTCCTGGGTCAAAACCAAGTGTAGTTTTTGCAGATTTGTCATGTTACAGAATTAAAAAGTTAGTCAGCGACCCACTTTGAAAATTTATATTTCCTGGATGGATAAATATGAATCCAAAAGGACCATTCCCCCTGATTTTCTACATAAAGATGTACATATATGCTAGATTACATAGCTCCATCAGTCAGTTTGTCATGTTTTTAGGAACAAAAGTAAATGCAGTTTTTCAATAGCTAATCAGTTCAATTTTTCAGAAATAAGTTCTAAGGCCTTCTTTGATAATGAATATTTCACATCTCTGGGTGAATCTCTCGGAACCGTTTATTTCAATGCATTCATTGATCAACAATCTATGAGTAAACCTTTTTTTAGGAAGTTATGTGAAGGTTTGATTACATTTCCAAGGTGATTTCAGATACATTTTATTAAGATTCTAAAAGTGCCAGAAATTATTTGATTTAAAATGCATTAGGGAAAATAAAATTTTATATATTCTCATAAAGTGAGGAGAACTCTTGATATAAATCATATTCAATCATATATAAAAGACATATCAAGTGGTGGGCCCATTTATTGATATCGACATAAGAAATAAATGTTCCATCGAAATAATGTTTTCCGTAAAACTAAGGCATCTATGGAGAATGAAAGAGTCTCATCGAAACACAATGTTTCATCGATAAGAGAAAGGGTCAGCGGTAATATTAAAATTATTTTCAGAATAATTAATCATATTAATTTATGCACGAAGAGTGGAGTTTTCGGCCAAACAGATAATGGAAAAATAACAAGACATTGATACGATCCTACATCATAAAATAAAATAAAAAAGGTGCGGGCCCTTCCTTGATTCTACACAGCTTCATGTTTGGAAAATTACGATTAAAAACTAAAACCTTCGATGGGACCATGCAGATCTTTCCTCTAAATACAAGTCAATATATTGACCAAACATAGGCTATCTATCAATGACAAAAATAATTTCATTGAAAGCCACATTACATCGAAAAGAAAAAGGGTTTCCCTAAGTCTATTTTTAGATAAAAAGATATTAGGGATGGTATTAATATTACAAACTATAGTTTGGGAATGTTGGTGGACTTTAAATGAAAAAAATTATATATATACTTTCAAGCCTACATACATGCAACCAGGTGGAAATTCTCTCTAGAACTTGCAAATGATTCCTGAAGTTTGATGATTCAGATTATGGAGCTTTAGAAAACAAGATAAAGGTCAACAATATTTTGAAAGAATCTCATTGATTATTTTTCATTATGACTACGGAAACACACACAAAGCATTTACAATTTGATTTCTGGATTTGATTGTGTGTAGTTTTTAGCATCAACGTTTCGGATCACACTCCGTGATCCATCATCAGGATGAGAGCAAAGAGCATGAAGGAATGTAAAAATAAGATGCAGACCAAATTACCTAAATTACTTGACATAGTATATTAAATGTACTTACAAGAATTGCAACCGATGCAGAAAAGTATTCCTCTATACCTATGTACACCAGAATGAGAGATTTGGAATATGTTGGAATAATGGAAGGGTGTGTACTGAGAGGGGAGGGATGAATCAGTATCCTTTAAATTTTTTTATCAATTAACCTTGGTACTCTTTACTTGCATAACCGACCATTGTTGCTTTTCTACTTCACGCATGTAATATTATAGCATAAATGTAAATGCATGTAAATAAACATTAAAACATTCATGAAAATCATTTACACATGACACAAGTATTTGGTAACGCAGAAACCCTTGTTAGAAGGTAAAAACTGCAGTGGGGATGAAACCCACGAAGTTTCACTATCTGCAGAATGGAAGGTGCCTGTTAGGGCTACAAGTTGTGATCACTTCTGATGATCTTACCCTGTTAGGAGTAACATGTTAGACTTGTTAAGTCTACTCGGTTAAGATATTTTAGCAACACAATATATGTGTGCACTCGGTTAAGAGATTTACAATAAGACTGTTATGTCCACCTTCTTAAAGGATTTTGTTGCTTGCTACAATTGTTAGAGAGTAACAAAATATATGACCTGATTACTGCAATCTTATATTTCCGATTACAAATCTGTTAAGTTCACAAAATATATATCACCTATTGTGATGAATAATACCTCTATTATGCTCGGTAGCCTTGAATGTATTTCTTCATAACTAGATTCTTCTTTATCTGTCTTTCTGCATGAAAACCTCTGTCTAATCCGTAGATGTCTTTGGCGGCTACAATCATCATCGTTCTTGATTGATTAATACATCTATATATACAAGATTTTGACCTAATTAGCTTTCACACTTTTCTTTAAAAACTCTAAGGCCCATTTGTTTCACGGAATTTGTGCATGCTGGAATTGCCAATTCTAGAATTGAATCCATTCTGGAATTCTGCTCTTCTCAAAATGAATTCTAGAATATGGGCTTGTCATGTTTGGTTCACCTAGAAGATGACTGAGAAGATGCAAATTCTGTATTTGGTTCCACACAACTAGAATTGGAATTGGAATTTTGTTTTTACATTTTATTTGTTCTATACCCCCTATGTTTGCTTTGAATTTTACTCCCTCTTTCTACAGTTTAACCGCAAATGGAAGCTTGAAACTGATGTCTGATGGCTTTGGCCACAAGTTCCATAATCTTTTCAAGTTCAGTTGCTGACACATAATCTTTCCCAAAACAAGAGAAGTGATACATTTCCAGTATATGAATCCTCTTTGAAGACCTACAAAATATGTAAAAATCAAAAGGTTGGTATATGTTAGCAAAGACTACTTTTAGTGTAAAATCGATTTTGTCTTGGGCTAATTCCACGGAATTCATCTCCACAGACAGAACATGTTCCAAAATGAAAAGAGGGATCTGATTCTCCAATTTCATTACATATCTGACAATTGCAAGGACCGTGTTGTAATAACATTCTGGATGAAAAATTGGATGAAATTGTTGCCAAAATATATGATATTCTTTGCGATTTGCAGGTTGAAATGGGGTGATGTAGTTTTGAAAGAACTTTAGAAGGAAAGAGGCATCCCGCGCCATCATCCAACATAGAACTTCTCTGCTGCAATTTATTTCCTTGTCATAGCAATCCCTAATTTGGTGCTCCATGGTCTTAATCTTCTCCACAACAGAGAAGAAGTTTTTTTCAGGGAACTCCTCCTGAATTCAGTTGGATACCCTGCACACAGCCTAGGCTTTGTACTTCTCCATGGTTGTGAGCTCTGATTTGCCGAAGTGGTAAGGACCAATAGAAATGAGTTCTGGGTTATATGTTGCTTCATTTTTGTTGATTAATGTCTTTGGTACACTGAAAATATAGGGCGATGTGTGCTAATGATCATGGCACAAATATACCTTGTCTCTAACCTGAATGAGCCATTTGGCTTCATCAATTTGCAGTCTCATGGATTTTACTTTGGGTAAAATAAAAACAGAGAAAAGATTCTTAATACCCTTCTTCTGAGGAGCGGAAGATTGATGAAAATGATGAGAGCAAAAAAATATTCATGGAAGCCCCGATAAATGGGAATTCCTTTTCCCTCCCAAAATTATAATTTCTATTCTAATTCTAATTTTCAACTCCAATTCCAGTGTCTGAGAGGGAATTGTGGAATGCTCAAAATGAACCAAAATTAGAATTCATGGAAACCTATCCTAATTTTTCATTTTGGAAACAAACACTGAATTGGACAATTCCGGAATTCAAAAATGCCAATTCCTGGTCAATTCTGCTAAACAAACGGGCCCTAAGATCAAAGGTTTACAACTTGACCTTGATCTCCTAGTTTGCATGAATACAATTAGTTTAACTAATTAAATCCATAATTTACGCTTTTCTTGATCCACAAGAAATGATTATCAAGCGAACAAAAAAGATATTTTAAAGATTAAAGTGCTTTAGCTGACATGTAATTTGAGATCCACTTTTCCTGGTGAAATGTTGTCTCTCAGTGTAGAATGATGCTCGGTGATGTCTCTGTAGACTGGTTCTCGGTTGTGTCTTTGTAGACTGGTGCTCGGTTGTATACTGCTCGGTGTTCAAAACATTTCGGTGACCACTCCGCTCGGTGAATGGTGTCACTCAGTGAGTGTTGTCGCTCAGTGATCATGACCAACCAAAGTTGTCTGCTTGTATACTAATGACAACTTCTGATCCTTTATGGATTATCAATCTCCCCCTTTGGCATTAGTATCAAAAACTGATATGTACAATATATATACCAAGTGTTGTATTTTTACAATGACTCCCCCTTTGTGCATGCCTCATTATGGAGATACAATGTATGTACATATTTCCCCCTTGGTATGTACATGTTCCCCCCTTTTTTGAAAGTAATGAAAAAAATGTAAAACTTAAAACTTTTCAAGTATGTGGGAATGAGATTGTTGAATGGCTGCTATCAACTTTTCCCATTTCTCCTTTAGGTGCTTTAGGGTCATTTTCTCTAATGTGATTTGAGCATGCATGTCATAGATGCTCTATGCAACTGACATCTCTAGGGTGGTAATTAGAGTCTTTGTCATTGTCATGTGTGTTATCAGCAATATGAGATTCAGTAGTAACATAGCTTTTAGCTCGGTTACCTCATCTATGATTTTACTTTCTGCCTTTTGTATTTCCAGTCTTAACCATTTAGATGCAATAATATTTTCATTATGCAGTTGGAATGCATTTGGCTCTGTTGAAAGACTTTGTGCACTAGATTTTAGATCCTCATATAACTTAGCTATCTATGCATCATGCTCTTTGGTGAAGTTCTCTAGAGTGCACAAATTTTGAACTAGGGTAACTATTTCTAAAATAACAGGTTCTAATGCAGCTACCAGTTCAGAAAGTTTCACCTTATTCTCCGCCACTTCTTGGCTAATTTTCTTTGCGAGTTTGTAGTGATAATTATCTTCTACTCTTTCCTCAATGACCTTCTCAGCTTCTAAATTTTGTTGTGTGATTGCCTCGGTCAAAACTGCAAGTTGATCAATGATGGGTGCAGTTTGATCACTCTGTGTGTCAGGAACTACCTGCAATAGAATCTCCTTTGTTGTTTCCAGGACTTGTATATTTATGCGTTCCTTTTGTATTTTGTCCTGTTGTGCTTTTCTTTTGCATAGCTCCCCATATCTTGTTAGTGACTTGGGATCCAGTGTTCTTGGATCATAGGTAGGTATGTCTATGATCTCATCGAGTGTGACTAGTGCTTTACTCTTCTCGTTCTCGTTCTTGTTCTTCTTATTTTGAATGTTGCTTGATGCAGGGGAATGAGGTATGATAGCAAGAGCCTTTTGTTGCTCAATTTCTATTGGCGATTGCTTTGGAGGTGTGGTGCCTTTTCTTGGTTGCTCAGTTAGTGCATGTTCGTCGGTTGTAGACATCTCTACTTCAACATTTTCTTGACTTGCATCCTTGTATTCCTTTCCATTGTCCTCAGTGGATGCATCACTTAGTTTTTCCTCTCCATTGGTATTTGTCTTCTCCCCTTTTTCCTCACCTTTTTCCATCGGTATATTTTCTTCAGTGGCAGGTGGTGTCTATTGTGATTCAGTTGTGATATTGATAGCTTTCATCAATAAAGGCATGTTACCTGGTATTTGTGCCTTTGCAACATCAGTAGTGTCCTTTTCATTAGCTAGCTCGATGGTATTAGTGACATCTTCATCAGCCTTGGCATCATCATAATCACCATGAGTTATATATTTTATAGTGATGTATGGTGTTTCCCCTAATGATTGCAATATTTGAGGACTATCATCCATGGCCTTACTTGCCTCAGTAGTTAAGTCAATAGGATTGACATCCTCGGTGTCGTTGATGAAAATGTGCTCAGGGATCGGTGTCACCTCCTTCTCCTCGGTGTGAGAAGTTTCAATTATAGCTAGTACCTGCTCGGGTGGATTAAAGATTTGAGTCCAAATCTTAGTGCTCTTTATGTCAATATCTTTGAGCTTGTTTTGCAATACATTGTATGCTCTTTTTTTTGCAGAAAACTTCTTGGTGTACTTCATTGTTGAGTCAATTTTTTCAATTTTAGAATTGGTCATGAATGCAATTAGGGATTTCTCCCTCATCTACTTCTCCATGTGCAATGCACATGTCCACCTAGCTGATATACTATTTTGTAGCTCCTGTGGAATATGATCGCCAAATTTTAGAGGTACATATTTATAAGCTACCATCATTTTAATGATTGCTTCTTCTATTTTGTTCTAATCCTCGGTAGACAGACTTGTCCATTGTCTAATCTTGTGGTGTTGTATACTACCTATGTTGATGATTGAGTCAGCAATTTCATAAAATTTTCTTTGGTATTTTGGCATTTTCTTCTTGGATCCTTTGCTCTCTCTCAGCTTCTTCAATATCATCCTTGTCCTCTTTTACTCTTATGTATTTCCTTCGTTGTCTCGGTGCTAGTTTCTTGGTTGAGGATTTTCTTTTCTGATATTTTTTCACCGTGCCTTTCTTCAATTGTGGTGAGTCTTTAGTTGTTTTTCTTCTTGTCCTAGATGTAGTTGTTACATCTATAAAAAAAAATTTCTTGGCCTTTGGTGGCTCTGCATCAGATTCGGTAGACTTTGAATCACTTAATTCTTTACCTTCACTGATGGGTGACTGTTCCTTAGTGATGAAAACTGATTGTTCCAAGTCTTCATCGATTACTCAAAGTTTATTCTTAAGTGTTTTCACCATTTGTGTTTACTTCTTCCCTATTTTATTAACTACTAATCCCATCTTAATTCTTGACTTGGCTTCCTCATATGTGCCAAATCTGCTTATAAATTTGTCAACTAGTTCATTCAGTAGGTCTTCAATAGCTCTAGTAGCCATATCTATGTCAATTTCATATTCCAATGGTGGTAACCATGCTATTCTTGGGTTGGAAGCTTTGATGAGTGTAGTGTCTGTGTCAACTACAAAACATATCTCATCCTTATATTGTTCAACCAACTGTGTAGTTATTCTCATCCTCTTCTGAATCCTATTCTTGAATGTAGTAAAATATGCATCTTTTAGGGGTGTGAAATTGTCTCCTAGTTATTTAATGTAATCACTAATTGTTTTGTGATAGGTCGGCTGGTGTCCCAAGTGACATTACCGACAGAAGGAAAGAAGTTCTGGAAGTAAAAGAATGTGCACATAAGTAGAGAGCCGAACTTACATGTATTACATCGGGCTGATCTAATTGTTCTCATGTTTTCTTCCAATTATTTCAGTAGCAGCTCGAATAGGTCCAATTGCACACCTTTCTTTACTATCTTGTATGCAGTGTCGACGACTCCACAAGTAATGTTGTTCATTCTGCTTGCTTGAAAGATCTTGTAATCGATCACATATGCACCAAATTTCATTTCAAGGTCGATGATTGTATTGACTTTCAGACCTTTGTCGTCCCATTCGACTCCAGTTAAATTTTAAATCTCCTCACACTTAGGGTGTCTTAGGGATTTATCCTTCTCAGTGATGGGGTATCCAGTTACTGCGCGAATCACATCCTTAGTGATTGGCTTTGGTTCATCTAACCACATCTTACCATCATGCACTCAGCTGAGCACAATGTGAATCCATTCTGTCTTGAATTGTCTCAGGAATAGTAGGGCGTTGGTTAACCCTTTCACTTCAATGTGTTTGTACTCATCTTTTATGTTTCTATCCTTGCATAGCTTCTGATAAGATTCTTCAATCTTAATGTCTCCAATCTCTGAAACTTTGCAGTGAATGTATGCTCAGATGTCTTCGACCAGTAAAACCCTAGGTGGGATACTTGAGAATGCTCCCTTATCATCAGGTTGAGAAGAGATCTCAGGGAAAAACTTATCATTTGGTTCTTCACAGGTCGAGTTCTTGATTAGAACGACCTTCTTATCCTTTGCCATTTTGATTTTTGAGGTTCGGGAAGTGGTTGCCATAGTTCATAAAATTAGGGCTTCTTCACAAAATAACCTGATAGCTTGGTGAGTCTAGATACTCACTGTATGTTTATAGTAAATGTGTGAAATTTTTTGGATTATCTGTGGAAGTGTTTTGAATCGCTTCATAATGTGATCGCTCTGAATCACTCTTCTTTTCTCTACAATTTTCTCTTTATCATTGGGTGAACGAATGAGTTCATGTTGCCCTTTTTATAGAAAAATATACCCTAATTAAGTGATGCATTAAATGCTTCACCTACCATTCGGTTGATAAAATGTAGATGCTCGGTTAACACACCAAAGTCTTCAGATCGGTAAGTGTAAAATACTCGGTACAAGGTGTCAACTCAGTTGTCTTCCACATGTTTATTGACGATGCTTAGTATATGGTGTCAGTTTGGTTATCTTTCATATGTTTACCGACGTGCAGTTTATGCTTGGTTTATATTGACTGACCAAAATTGATTCACAAAACATAACATGTAATACCATAGTGCATCTTCATCCATGCTAATTTAGCGTATTATTAATGAATAAAGGAACTGATGTAAAATACAACTTTGTAGAGTGCATTTCCATACTTACTTGTATTTCTTAGGTGGGGTTGGTGGAATCACCTGATCCATTAGATGAGGTGTCACCAAATGCAATGCTTGGTCCAACATTATCATTGTTTGAAGCTCTCCTCCACATTTGATTTCTCATTAGCCTGATGTATTCAATAGTATTTCCATTTGCAAAAGTGCTTGACTCTGTTACTCGGTCTCTGCAGTCCTTGCTTAAGTGACTGGCCTTATGACAGTGTAAGCATGTCATTCCAGGGCTAGTCCAATTTCTAGATCTTCTTATCCATTTTCTCATATAGTTAGAAGCTATATGTCCATATCTACCACATGTTGTGCAATTAACCCAAGTGTTGTAATCCAAAACATATGTATTACCGACTCTTCTTGGTTGATATGCATTTTCTTGTTCTTTAGGTTTCTAGACTTGCTTTATCCTTTTCCTGCATTCATGAAATGTGTGGCCATGCATTTTGTAAGTAGAACAAAATTTTTTCATGTAATATTTCTTCTTTCGTTTGTTCAACGTAGTTCTATATTCATGTGCTTTGTGTCCATGCTTGTTACAACTATAACAATTACCTATGAATGTAGAAGTAGTTTTAGGAATACCTTTTGCTTTGCTCTTGAAAAGATTTGATGTGTGGCCTAGTTTTCCATAGTGATTACATGAACACTTCTTTGGTCTTGGATTTGTGTAGACATTCATTTGATCAGATCAGTTTGATGATTCTTCATGCTAGGTATACCCTAAACCAATATTGTTGTTGAGTCTTCTTTGTCCGTTCAGAAATTCATCCATTCTTTTTGTACTGTCTTCAGCTTTCTTGATCATATCATTATGCTATTTTTGAATCTTCATTTCATGCTTCAGTTTCTCATTTTCTTCTTTTAGTTCACCATTAGCTTCCAATTTTCCAACAAGTTCCATGTTCACTCAGTTGGCCTCATGACTCATAAGAACTATTTGATTGGTAATCTCAAAATTATGTTCAGTAAGTCTTTGTATCTCAGATTCTTTCTCTTGCAAATTTTCAGTAATATTTCTTCTGTCATCAATGGCCAAAGTTCTTTCTTGTTCAACTTGTCTTGCATTATTCATAACATCAATCATTCTTACCATCTATGTCTCTTGACTGATCTGTACTACTTTAACTTGTTCAGTCAGATGCTGATTTATTTCATTTAGATCTGAAATGGTTCCTTCAGATGTATTACCAGATCCAGATCCAGATGAATCAAATAAGTCAGGTATCTCTTCTTCATGATAGTTAGTTTCATTGTTGCAAGATTCCATGACTTTTCTTTTAGCCAATAACTCTTTCATATTGTTTCTTGCCTCTTTGTATTGCTCAAAGAAAATCTGTATTTGCAACTTCTGATTCTCAATATTTTTATCAAGCTTATAACTTTCCATTGTATGATCTTTTCTCTCAAGTGATTATACTTTTCAAAATAAGAGATCTATCTCTGATACCAATTGTTGGAGTAATGGAAGGGTGTGTATTGAGAGGGGAGGGGTGAATCAATACCCTTTAAAAACTTTTATCAATTAACCTTAGTACTCATTACTTGCATAACTGACCATTGTTGCTTTTATACTTCATGCATGCAATATTATAGCTTAAATGTAAATGCATGTAAACAAACATTAAAATATTCATTAAACTCATTTACACATGACACAAGTATTTGGTAACGCAGAAACCCTTGTTAAAAGGGTAAAAACTGTGGTGGGGATGAAACCTACAAAGCTTCACTATCTGCAGAATGGAAGGTGCCTATTAGGGCTACAAGTTGTGATCACTTCTGATGATCTTACCCTGTTAGGAGTAACATGTTAGACTTGTTAAGTCTACTCAGTTAAGAGATTTTAGCAACATAATTTATGTGTGCACTCGGTTAAGATATTTATAATAATACTGTTAAGTTCACCTTCTTAAAGGATTTTGTTGCTTGCTACAATTGTTAGAGAGTAACAAAATTTATGATCTAATTGCTGCAATCTTATATTCTGATTATAGATCCATTAAGTTCACAAAATATATATCACCTATTGTGATGAATAATACCTTTGTTATGCTTGGTAGCCTTGAATGTAGTTATTCATAATTAGATTCTTCTTTATTTGTCTTTCTACATGAAAACCTATGTCTGATCCATAGATGTCCTTGGTGTCTACAATCATCATCATTCTTGATTGATTAATACATTTATATATACAAGATTTTGAACTAATGAGGTTTCACACTTTTCTTGAAAAACTCTAAGATCAAAGGTTTACAACTTGACCTTGATCTCCTAGTTTTCATGAATATAATTAGTTTAACTAATTAAATCCATCACTTACGCTTTTCTTGATCCACAAGAAACGATTATCCAGCTAAGAAAAAATCTATTTTAAAGATTAAAGTGCTTTAGCTAACATGTAATTTGAGATCTGCTTTTCCCGGTGAAATGTTGTCTCTCAGTGTAGACTGATGCTCGACGATGTCTTTGTAGACTAGTACTCAATTGTGTATTTGTAGACTGGTGCTCGGTTGTTATATTGTTCAGTGTTCAAAACATTTTGGTGACCATTGCGCTCGGTGAATGTTGTCGCTCGGTGATCATGACCGACCAGAACTATTTGCTTGTATACTAATGAAAAATTCTCATCCTTTATGGATTATCAGGAATAGTATATGTGTAAGGTTGAAGGCCAATGGTCTCACCTTTCCCTCCTTTACAGTGGTTGTTGTTCTTCCATGTCTTTGTAAACATAGCTTATAATGTTTTTGCTATTGCTGTAACATTCTTTTGATCTTAATAATATTCATCTGCTCAGTGTGGATGTAGGATTTTTCCAAACCATGATATATTTGGTGTAATCTTGTGTTCTCTATTTTATGCTGTAATTTCCTCTTTAATTTCTTTCTTTTTCAATTCTACAATTGGTATCAAAGCAGGTTAGAACTGTTGATTGTGAATAAAAAAAGATTTCTTCAATATCTATGGAAGATTTGAGAGTGCATAAATTTTCTGGGAAGAATTTCAGTATATGGAAGATACCATGAAATCGTTGTTGATCAAGCAAAGTCTCTCACTCACAATCAAAGGGAAAACAAAGAATCCAAGCACAGTGAGTAACCAAGATTGGGAATTGCTGGATGAAAAAGCCAAAGCAACAATTTTTCTCTCTTAAAATGATAACATGTTGTACAATGTTGCAAATGAAGCAACAAAAAATGTTGTATGGGACAAGATCACAACCATATATGCAATGACATACACAAAAAATAAAGTTTTCATCATGAAGATGTTATATAAACTCAAAATGAGAGAAGGTGAAGCTATGACAAATCACCTTAATGAATTTAATACCTTGATCAGCCAAGCAGATTCGGTTGGCATGAAACAAGATGATGAGAACAAGGTTGTCTTATTATTGTGCTCTCTTCCAAATAGATGGGATGGAGTTTTAACCATTGTTAGCACTACAACATCAAGCATGAAAAAGTTATCCTTTGATGAAGTTTCAACAACTCTTCTCAGCGAAGACATGAGAAGGAAGAATATGAAGTCTTCAACCAGCGAAGCCTTAAAAATGGTGAGTACACGAAATAGGGGAAGAATCCATAATAGAGGAAGAAACAACAAAAATAAGAGGTCTCAATCTGCAAGAAGGTTGCAGTCAAGAGGTAGACAAAATGGTTGTTGGTTTTGTGGTAAAGCTGGTCATGTTAAGAAAGATTGTTGAAAATACAAAAAGACCCAAGAAAGAGTTTTGGATAGCGAAGCGAACATAAAAAATGATAAGGATGGTGGTATTTTAACACTTTTTATAAGCGACACAAAGGAAAATTCTTGGGTTGTGGATTTCGGTGCTTCCTTTTATGCTACCTCTTGCACGAATTCTCTCACGAATTATCAAGAAGGTAAATTTGGAAAAGTTTATTTGGGTGATAATAATTCTTGTGAAATTATTGGCAAAGGTGATGTTGTTTTTCCATTGGAAGGAGGAGGT
The DNA here is from genome assembly GCA_018584345.1 of Thuja plicata. Taxonomy (NCBI): domain Eukaryota; kingdom Viridiplantae; phylum Streptophyta; class Pinopsida; order Cupressales; family Cupressaceae; genus Thuja; species Thuja plicata. The sequence continues at coordinate 5,007,601 of MU225215.1, read as the reverse complement.
CAATGGATGCTCAAAGATGTTCGTCATATTCCAAATCTAAAGAGAAATCTGATTTCTATCAGTCAGTTACATAGACAAGGCTGCCATACATTTTTCTTTGCGGATTCATGGAAGGTAACCAAAGGTTCTATGGGGATTGCCAAAGGCAATAGAGTTGGTAGATTGTATCTTTTAGAGCGTCCTAGTGAGGTGGGAGTTGAGCTATGAAAATTGTGGGTAAAAATTTAGCTTTTTGGCATCAAAGGTTAGGCCACATGAGCAAGAAAGGCCTTGAGGTGATGCTCAACCGTGATCAACTACCGAGCCTAAAATCTACAGATTTGGAGTTTTGTGAACATTGTCTTTGTGGAAAACAAAAATGGGTCAGCTTCTTGAAGAATGGACATGACAATAAGGAAACACAACTGGAGTTAGTGCACTCAGATGGCTTTAGACCTATGAAGGTAACTTCTTATGGAGGCGCAAACTATTTTGTTACTTTTCTTGATGACTATACTCAAAAAGTTTGGATTTACATGATGTCTCGTAAATTTGAAGTGTTTTCAAAATTTAAAATTTTCAAAGCACTTGTTGAAAATCAAAGTGGTCATAAAATAAAATGTCTAAAGATGGATAATGGGGGTGAATTATTCTCTTTGGAGTTAAATATTTTTTGTGGATATCTTGGTATTCAAAGAATCAAGGTTGTCCCATATACTCCACAAGAAAATGGGGCAGCGGAAAGACCAAATCGAACCATTCTTGAGAAAGTTAGATGTATGCTTTCTAATGCTGGTCTGGGCAATAATTTTGGGCAGAAGGATATAATACCGCTGTTTATTTAATCAATTGTGGTCCCTCAGCTAGATTGGATTTTGACATTCTGGAAGAAGAATGGTTGGGAAAGAGAATTTCTTAATCTCACATTCGGGTGTTTGGTTGTCAAGTATTTGTTCATGTTCCTAAGGAGAAGAGGAGAAAACTAGATTCAAAATCACAGCGATGTATATTTGTGGGCTATGATGAAGATCAGTTTGGTTTTTGATTGTGGGATCCAGTTGAAAATAAAATTATTTAGATTCAGGTATGTGGTGTTTACTGAAACAATGTTTCCAGCTGTGAAGGAGGAAACACATGACAGGGAGTATGTTCCCTCATCTGCATTTCAGACTTATTCATTTTCTAGTGAACACTTGTAGCATGTCCTACATACACCAAATTCTATTTTAAATTCTCATTTCTCTTATCATATTGCAACTCCAAGTTCAAATAACGAACAAGAGGCAGATGATTATTATGAGGAAATTAGTACACAGACAGAATAGGGGATAGCTCCATACACCTACAGACACTCCTTAATTCATTCTCAACATAAGGGGAATAAAACAACTTTGTTTGATCCTACACGTGACTCCTTCCAAAATGATATTTCAAGTGACAACCTACTTCAAGGAAACCACACACATGATTTTGTAAAAATTGGTTTCCCAACTCCCTTCGATATTCTATTCATGGCACAGGAAGAGATGTTGTTTGGGAGGGTGTCAACGGTAAAGAGGGAGAGATGTCTACGGTGAGCCACCGACACTTTGCAGAAAAAATAGAGAAGGCAGGCCCACGCAGAGTGGAGTGTGGGAGCCTTCCACATTCTACAGCAATAACAAAGAAGGCAGGCCCACGTAGGACAAAGAGCCCATCACCTTCTGCAGGCCCACATGGGAAACACATCTCCTCCCCTACAGACTCATGTGGGATGCACAACATATCCTCCCCTATAGACCCACATAGGACACGTAATCTATTCTCCACTGCAGACCCACATGGAATGGGATCTATTTCCCCCAGTCTTGAACAAAACAACATGTCCTCTATGGATAATTTTTCTTCAAATACAGAATTGGGGAAAAATGCCAGAGTCTATCAGCCCACAACCTATCCAATGGTGAATCCCAATTTCCAACATGATGATTCGATGACTCTTGGAAAGTCTAGTGCGATTGGGAAGAATCAAGAATTGAGATCTACTAGACAGAAGAAAATTCCCTCTAAATTTTTAGATTATGAACTGCTATTTGCTACAGAGGCAGAGCAAGATGGACCGACTATTTTCTACAGAGGCAGAGCAAGCTAAACCGACTAATTATAAAGTTGCTTGTCTAAGTAGCGATAAGGATAAATGGATGACTGCTATGAATGAAGAAATGAGTTCTTTGGAAGGTAACCAAACTTGGGATTTGGTCTCTCTACCACCAAATCGAAAACCACTTAAGAACAAGTGGGTATATAGTTTGAAAGATGAAGGTGGAGGTAGAAAATTCTATAAAGCTTGATTAGTGGTATAAGGATATGCTCAGCGAGAGGGGATTGATTTCACTGATATTTTCTCACCGGATGTTAAAATGACAACCATCCAAACTATTTTGGGAGTCATAGCTGTGTGGGATCTTTAATTGGAACATCTTGATGTAAAGACTACATTTATACATGGTGATGTGGATGAGGAGCTGTATATGGAGTAGCCTCAAAGTTTTATCCAAAAGGGGCAAGCACATATTTATTGCAGGTTAAGATGAAGCTTGTATGGACTCAAGCAAGCCCTGCGACAATGGTATTTGAAATTTGATTGCTTCATGATTGATCAACACTTCATAAGATTTGAATCTAATCCATGTATTTATTACAAGAAACTTCCAAATTGTGAGATTGTTATTATTCTTCTATATGTTGATGGCATGTTGGTAGCCGGTACAAGTTCTAGAATTGTTGGTGAGCTGAAAACAAAGTTAGCAAGTAAGTTTGCCATGATGGAATTAGGGACAACTAAGAAGATTCTTGGCATGACAATCACATGGGATAGAATGAAGAAAGAGATTACTTTGTCTCAAAAGAATTACATTAACAAAGTGGTGCACAAATTTGGCATGATTGATGCAAATATTGTCTCTACTCCTCTTGCTTATCATTTTCAATTGTCTTCCAAATTGTGTCCAAAAACACGAGGAAAATGAATTCATGGACAACGTTCCTTATAAATTAGCAGTTGGTAACATAATGTATGCTATGGTTTCCACTCATCCTGACATTGCCCATGGGGTGGGAGTTTTAAGTAGGTTCATGAGAAATCCCGGGAAGCCTCATTGGGAAGCTATTAAATGTATACTAAGATATTTAAAAGGCACTTCAGATTATGTTTTATGTTTTGGTGGCAACAATGAAAAACTACAAGGATTCATGAATTCCTATCTTGCTAGAGATTTGGATAAACGAAGCTCTACTACCGGTTATACTTTCATGTTTGTCAGAGCTTTCATTAGCTAGGCCTCAAGGCTACAACACTCTATTGCTCTTGATTTTGTTGAAGTTGAATACATGTCTCTTTCTGAAGGTGCAAGGGAGATGATTTGGTTGCAACAACTACTTGGTGCTATGAAGTATCAACAAGATGATTATGTTTTATTTTGTGATAGTCATAGTGTCATTTTCATGGCTCACAATCATACATCTCAATGGTGTTCCAAACACATTTATATTTATGCTCACTTTGTGAGACACATGGTTGAAGAAGGTAAATTGAAGGTTGTTAAGATTGACACAAAGGTCAATCTGGCTAACATATTCACCAAAGTTGTACCCAAATATAAGTTCAAATGTGCTAGACTTCTCTTGGACTTGTGAAGAAGAGATAAATCAATAGGGAGAGCAGGGGAATGTTTTTTTAGCAGTAGCATTCATTGCCATCAGGTGGGAGATTGTAAGGTTGAAGTCCAACGGTCTCACCTTCCCTTCCTTTACGATGGTTTTTGGTCTTCCATGTCTTTGTAAACACAACTTATAATGTTGTTGCTATTGTTGTAACATTACTTTTGATCTTAATAATATTCCTCTGCTCAGTGTGGATGTAGGCTTTTGTCAAACCACAATATATCTGGTGTAATCTCGTGTTCTCTATTTTATGTTGTAATTGCTTCTTTAATTTTTGTATACTTCTTTCTTTTTCAATTCTACAATATGGACATCCATCCAAGCACAAATGACGTGAAGGCAAAGACAATATATTTTGAAAGGTTAATGCAAATGACTATAATCTCCTAGACTACCATGAGTACATGAGTTGCTCAAAATGATTTTTATAGCTCACATTAAAATGGGGACTCAAGAGTTAAAGCGAGAAAAGAGGAAAAATTTTCAAATGTTGTATTTGCAATTGTCGTGCAACGTATAATCACTAACAATGAAATTTAATTGGCACAATGCCTAATTATTGATTATTTGGAAAATCTATTTTGATGGAAGGGGAAAGCACAAATACAAGATATAAACTGTGTGATGACATGCATCATAGAATTATTGAACATTTACAAAATGTGATGGCAATCAAAGTGAATCACTTCAATAGATATACAAGAAAATAGATCCATTTAAAAGGATTTAGAAACTTTCAAGCAAATGTGACTGGCAAATATAAAGGCCAGTCTCCACCACTCTAATTAGCATCTTTGTAGTCTACAAATAGATTAACAAATTTCCTCAAAGAAGTATTCCAATCAGCGCAGACGATGCACATAATGAATTTTATCTTGCAGAACAAACAATTCAATGGTTTGCTATGAAAGGATGGATGAAATGATATCAGGAAATGGGATAAATAAACAAAAATTTTAAAATTGTGATGCTCACATGATGGATTTGACAATAGGGTAGATGTAGAAGTGAATTCTACAACTCTTCCTAGAATCATCAGTGTGTAAACTAGTGAAAGAAACAAAGCAAGAGTACATATCAACTCACAAAGATCGAAGGCTATGAAAGACAAGGGTTTCCCGAGAATGAGAAAGATGATGAGAATGCATATTTATGAACAGATACCCTAAAAATTATCTTTATTTGAATGAAAATAATTCGAGGAGAAGTCGATACACTAAATATTTCTATTTAGTTCAATATTTCTAAACAGGAAAAGGCAAAATGAGTGGAAGTTGTATTTGAAAGGAAATAAAAATAAAGGCGACGTAAGTATTTTAAAAGGGGAATTATGATTTATGTACATGAAAATACTTCTTACCCCGAGGTAACACAATTTGTCATATTTTGAATTTTTTTAAAGTTGAACATAAAAGATTTTCTACAAAAATGAAGGTGTTGGGTGAAGCTTCAAAAGGAATTTTTTATTTTTCAAGGTGAAAGAGTTTGACGTAACATTTTACTCATATGATTATCATCATCCTTCAATGATTTTGAGCAACTTTGAAAATGCTTTGCAACTTATAAAACTTTCCCACTTGTTTTTCTTTGGATGCTAGCTTTGACCTCTACTCCCTCGGGGATCCCGGGGAGCATGGAGGTCCTTTGCCTGGACCTATTCCTTGTGCTTTCTCGCAGGTATGGCAGCGACTGCTATGCGGCCCCCAGAGTTGTGGATCCTGCATTTTCCTCCTTTGGGGGATCTACTCATTCACAGTGTTCAGATGGTGGGGATTCTTTCCCCAAGATTGTGACGGAAGTCAAAGAGTGCCTGGTGGGGGGCTAGAAACTGGCGGTGTTGGGGAAAGAGTCTCCTAACACCTCTACACCCCCTGTTTTCTTGGCTGGGGAATTTGGCCCTGAGATTGTTGTCCCAGATGGTGTGGTTGAAGGCATTTCTGCTTTGCTACAACTTGTACTGGTGGGGATATTTGTCACTTTTTGACCTACCATAGATATGGTCTGGAGGTGGTGTACAACCAGATGGAAGATTAAGGGAACTATCTCTGTCTCGGCCATGCAAAGGGGGATGTTCCTCTTTTGATTTAATGTTGTAGAGGACTATACTCTTATCTCCATAGGAAGCTGGTGCTATGGCAAACATGCTCTGCTAATTGCTAAATGGAAGCTAGGCTTCAATCCAAAGGTGGAATTGCAAAAAGCAGCGCCAGTGTGGGTCTGACTACCTGGGCTTCCCCTTGAATTCTGGGATGAGAAGGTGCTCCGGTGGATTGGGAACTCATTTGGAAGCTATGTGGCCACGGACTCGGTTACCACTCATAAAACTAGGTTGGTTTTCAGAATATTCTATGTGAATGTGACTATGAATAGCCCCCTCCCCAACTTTGTGATGCTTAAATCCAAATGGGGGAACTGGAACCAGGCCATTGTGTATGAAAATTCTACCCTACACTGCCAAAGTGTGGTAAAAATGGGCATGTGGTCACTGATTGCAAGGCAGAGACTAAGACTGTTGAGCAAGACTCTCAAGAGCTTGCTTCAATAGCCCTAAATGTGGAAGATGAGGTTAAGAACCAGGCTGATGGTTCCTCGAGAACCTCGGAAGCCCCTCCCCCCATTATCAAGGGCCACAAGCTTGCTTCTGGGCTGGGGGTTAAGGGGAATGAAAAGACTAAAGAGGCAGAAAAGGTGGTAGATCTTGAGGAAGGAGAGTTGGTTGATGACCTACAAATGGCCCCCAACTCTCACAAAGAAAGCCCAAAAGGGGCAAAAAATAAAGAAACCATCATTGGAAAGAAGGCACTAGTACAAAAAGCATTTTGACTGTTACAACTGTTGATTTGAGTAGTTTAAGGTATGGGGATGGATTTCCCTCCCCAACCCTTCTTGGGGCAGGATCGGTGATGGAAATACCAATAATGTCCCACTCGCCGCCATCGACCAGCCTCCTAGACTGGTCAAAACCAAAAAGGAAAACTAGGAGTAAGAAGGGGGATGCGAGCATGGACACAAAAAATAAAGTAGATGTGGGGAATGAAACCAAACTAGGTCATCCATCTGCGAAAGCGGTTAGAGCTAAAGAAGCAACAAGGGCCATTGCCAATGGAAGGCAATTAACCCTAGAAGACTCCCAAAAAAACAAAAGATGAAGTTCCTCTCATGGAACATAAGGGGCATGAACAACCCGCAAAAATAGTTCTCTCTAAAGAAGTATATTCTAGAGTTCAAGTTTGAGGTGGTTCTTATTCAGGAGGTGAAAATGAAGTATCAGAACTTTGCTCTACTGGTGGACAATATCTGGTCGGGTGCGGCCTTTTTGTATAGTGAAGCAGATGGGGCCTCTGGTGGTGTGGCCACTCTTTGGAACCCTTGTAAGTTATCCGGTAACACTATGGTTTTTTCTCATAACTTCCTTGCTATTTTGTTTACTTGGAATAATAGTTCTTGGTACTTGTATAATATCTATGCTCCTAACACTAGAGGAGAACGTAACAGAATCTGGGGGGAAATCTCCAACCTCATAGAAATTAATCAATGTCACCCCACTGTGTGTGCGGGATATTTTAATACTCCATTATTCCCCTCTAAGAAAACTGGGGGCACTCAGGAATTCTCGAAAAGTATGCAGGAGCTAGCTGATTTTATAAGACACAATGACCTGGCCGATCTGGACACGCAGGGGTTGGGGTTTACCTGGTCAAATGACAAAAGGAAGACACCTCATTCAAGTTAGACTGGATAGATGGTTGGTGTCAGGGGGTTGGAATATTGCTCCTCTTCTCAGCCTATCACACCTTGCAAGAACGGTCTCTGACCACTCCCCTCCGATCCTTGAATGGGAAGAGAGGAAATGAAATGGACCCCATCCCTTCTGTTATGAAATCATGTGGCACTCTCATAATGAGTTTGAAGAATGTATTAAGAAATTGTGGAATACCCCAGTGAAGGGAAAAACTATGTACAGAATTGCCGAAAAGTTGAAAATCATCAAAAGGGAGGCCCAAAGGTGGAGCAAAACCAAGTTTGGCGACATCTTCCGATGCAAAAAAGATCTTGAGGAGAAACTGACCATCCTCCAAAAGGACATGGCTATGGGGAGGAAACCTAGGAGGAGTAGTGGGAGGAGGAAGAATGGAGAAATAAATGGAAACAAAACCTCAAGAGGGAGGAAATTTTTTGGAAGCAAAGGTCTTGGGTTCAATGGTTGAAGGAAGGTGACCGTAACTCTACCTTTTTCCACATATCCGCCTCCATTCATAAAAGGAGAAATACTATTAAATCCTTAGAAGCTGATGGGAACCTGCTCTCAGAGGGGGACAACATTGGTAATCATGCTGCTGAGTTCTTCCAAGGAATCTTCCGAAGACCGCCTCAACTTAGGGTGGATGCTGCTTTTGACTCCCTAATGGAAGTTATCCCCAATGTTGTTTTTAAGGGAGACAAAAAGACCCTTTTATCCAAGGTCTCAGAGGAGGAAGTTAAAGTGGTGGTTTTCTCCATGGGAGCCTATAAATCCCCGATTCAGATGGGTTTCCCCTGGCCTTCTTCCAACACTTTTGGGGGGTTGTTAAGTATGACCTCATCCATGCAGCCCGCGACTTTGTCAGAATTGGCAGTATCCTGAAAAGACTCAAAAAAACTTACATTGTCCTGGTACCTAAAGTGCCAGACCCTAAATGCTTGAGTGACTTCTGGCCTATAATTCTTTGCAACACTACCTATAAAATACTATCCAAAATGATTACCAACAGGCTCAATCCCCTCCTTTGAAAAATCATCAACCCCAACCAGAAGGGGTTCATCCTGGGAAGACAAATTCTTGATGCTGTTATCACCACCCATGAAATCATTCACTCCATGGAGAAAGGTAAGAATGTTGGTATGGCTCTGAAACTGGACATCTCCAAAGCTTATGATAAGGTTATTTGGAATTTCCTGTATGAGGTTCTCAGGAAATTTGGGTTTCATGAAAAGTTCATCAATATTATAAAGGTGGCGGTGGAAATGGTCAACTTTGCTGTGCTGGTCTATGGCACTCCCTAGGGATCCTTTACTCTTGAAATGGGATTACGTTAGGGGGACCCTCTTTCCCCTTACCTTTTCCTCTTGGTGGCTGAAGTTCTGGCTCAGAACTTACTGAAATTGGAAAATGTTGGATCTATTGTTTGTTTTAAACTGGCATCCACCCTCAACCCAAAGGTTCTGCAATAGTTTGTAGATGATACATTTATCTTTGGAAAATACTGCATTCATGAAGCTAGAGAGTGGAAACACCTACTGAACAAATATGCTTTGGCATTGGGACAAGTGATCAATTATAACAAAAGCAAATTTTACTTCTTCAACACTGAATTGAGAATGCAGACTCTAATTGTGAATTGCCTGGGCTGTAAGGGAGCTGAATCACTCTTGAATACCTATCTTGGTCTTCTGCTCACAATGAAGGAAGTTGTTGATGAGTTCTGGAACTCCATTCTAGAGAAAATGCAAAAAAAATTGGTGGGTTAGAAAGGCAAGGTTCTCAGCAACGCTGGGAAACTCCAACTTCTTTCGGCTGCACTCCAAGGTATTCTGATTTATTTCCTGTCCCTATTCAAAATTAATGATAGGAATACGGAGAAGCTGGAAAAAAATCCAGAGAAATTTTCTTTGGTCTGGGATGGAGGAAAACGCTAGAATGAACCTGGTCAACTGGGACACTGTCTGCCAGCCAAAGCTGGTCGGAGGGCTGGGAGTGAGAAAAATCAAGGACCTGAATAAAGCTCTCATCTCTAAATTGGGTTGGAAGCTCTTTAGAGGAACCGCTGGATGGTGTAAGATTATGAAGGCAAAATATTTCTACAACGACCAATTCCCCTATGGGAAAAATCTTCCCTTTGGCTCAAGAATATGGAATTTCATCTATAAAAGCAAAGGAAGTCTCCTCAAAGGTCTAAAATGGCTGGTTGGTAATGGCACTCACATCTGTTTCTGGGATGATTGGTGGGTGGGGGAAAAACCCCAGGGACAGACAAAGTTTGGTACTCTCAAGGATAGACGGATCTCCCACTTTGGCGATGAAGTCAGCAATTACATCTCTCAAGGTAAGAATTGGAAAGCTCATGCTGATGCTTTCTAGGACCAGATACAAGTCCCGCCTGATATAGAAGAAATCCAGAAGCTCATTGAAGGCATCAAAATTCCTATTTCCTGGACCAAAGGCAAAGCCATTTGGTGTCATAACAACTCTGGGTAAATAATGGTGAAGTCTGCTTATCTAACCAATCTGAAGATTGTGGCAGATGAAAAAAGCTGGGGAAAGTCTAGACTCCCCAATTAATCCCCAAAATCAATTTCTTCTGGTGGACTGCCCTTCATGGTAAAATTCTTACACTTGATAATCTCTAGAAAAGGGGGATAGAATTAGTTAACAGATGTGCTCTTTGCAAAACTCACTTAGAATCTATCAACCACATTCTCATCCACTGTCCTTACAGGACTCTGGTCTAGACCAAAATTCTGAGTATTATGAGACTGAATTGGTTCTTCATGCAGGAATTGGACCAATTTGTTTGCAACTGGGGAAACCTTGGGAAGCACCCTCTTATCAACACACTTTGGAGATTGTTACCACCACATATATGTTGGAACCTTTGGAAGGAAAGGAATAATTGGATCTTCAGAGGGGAGGAAAATGATGCTGAGAGGATGGCACGTCTAACTATGAATCTGCTAAAGGACAACCTTTCTACCTGCCAATGGAAACCTCCCACCTCCTCCCCAGGAGTCTTGATTGTTTGATTGATAAGGATTGGAAATTACCCCCCTCCTATAAGTTTTACTGCTCCAAGGTTGTGGCTAGACTGAATACCAAATGGTCCCCCCCGGAGGAAAATTTCACCAAACTGAACTTTGATGGAGCCGATTCATATGGATCTGCTGTGGGTGGGGGTATCCTCCATGACAATAATGGAAAGATGATCATTGCCTATGCAATAAACCTTGGCGTGGGGTCTAATAACATGGCAGAAATCTCTACCCTTTTATGGGACCTAAAGGTGGCGGTTACCTTGGGAGTTAAAAGACTGGTTATAGAGGGGGACTCCAAAATAATTATTGAGATGGTTAAAGGAAACTTTAAAGCTGGCTGGAAATTGTCCTATCTGCTGCAGGACATCTGGTCGCTTCTCCCTAGATTTGATGAGTTTAAATTACAACACATATTCCAGGAGGGAAATGCGGTGGCTAACAAGCTGGTAGCCATAGGGCTCAATCAACATGGTCTTAGATGCTAGAGGAACCTGGGCTCCCTTTCCAAGCAAACTGCTTTGCTTGTCGAAAAAGAAAATACTTAACCTATGAAGTACAAGCTCGACTATGATTAGATGAATGAGGTGGCGGATAGAATCACGAGGATTGGGCAGAATTCAAATTTTCAAAAAGTGATGGGAAAGGCTTTTAATATTTTTAGAAGTCTGAAAAGATGGGCTATTAACTCCAATTTAGGGAAAAGTATGAGCCTTTTCAAAATTCAAACTGACGTGGAGAATAACACGAGGCAGGATGTGCTGGACATGATGGATAGGGCTGGGTGGTGCATTAATTATGAGGAAAGTAATCATTACAAGATATGAAAAAACTCTGTAGTTAATCCGACTAATCTTGTGACCAGTACTTGTCATTTCAAAAAGCTGGATTTTATTCCCTACTGGTTTTTCGTCATCTGTAATTCTGTCCTTTGGTTTTGGGTTGGTAGTGTCTGCAAGACGCTAGTTTGGAGAGTGTTTGGTGGTGGTGTGAAAGGTGTTATGTTGGTGGAGATACATATTGAGATTAATCCCAAGTATAGCTTTGATATGGGCGGCGATATGGTGAGGGTGGAACCCTCTAGGATTGAGGTCGGGTTTCTCAAAAACCAGTGCGTGATAACCTATCTGAAGGAAGGTGGGTTTTAACCATACATGGAAGCTATGGGAGGGTGTGATGAAATAATCTACATGCATCTGGTTAAAACTTGGTCAGAGCGCAAAGTTACTATAAATGAAATTACCTTTGAGGTTAACAAAGAAGTTATAGCTCAGGCCACAGGGCTCTCCACAAAGAGAAAAAAGTGCAAAAATATTACAAAGAGCCGCGACGACAATGGTAAGGCGAGATTCTTCAAAAAAATTGAGATTACAGTTCCAATCTATGGAGGATTTAAAAGGGAGGAGTTACCTAGCCCATGGAATGATGTTTGCCTCATTCTCATAAAGTACATTACCCTGGAAGGCCACTTTGGCACTTGCTACAACTACCACTTTCCCCTACTTAATCACTTTAGGTATAATGATATTATATCCTTCTTGTTCTACCTTCTGCACTCTCTTGAAACCTCAGTTTTAGATGTTAGAGAAAAGTTAAAAGCCAAGAAAAATTATTGTATCCTCCACCAAGGGCTTATCCTCCACCTCTATAATTTCCACCTCGCCCTTTGTCCCCCCAGAATTGTGTCTCTATAGGGTTTTACCACACCAAAGGGCACTATGGAAGTGACGGGCGCTCCTAACCCCTTGGCTTCATCCAAAACCCCAGATAAAAAGATTAATGTTGGGTCCATGGGTGGCACCCAAATCACCATTAAGTATGAGGAGGACAAGGAAGATACTGAGAAAAGATGGAGGTCTCACAGAATTGTCAAAACCCGTTTCAAGTAGAAAGCGGTTAGGAAATGGTACATTAAAGAGGAGGAGGAAACAAAAGATTCAGAGAAGGAGGTTAAAAAAAGCAGCACCAATGGAAACAATAAAAAAGGGAAAAAAAGCAAAATCAAGGAAAAGGAAAAAGGCAAAGTCCCTCAAGATTTGGGTGGGGACAAAAAAATCCTCGATTCTCCCCAAGTCTCGACTAGCTTCACTATTCCTATCATGGACCTATCCAAGGGGAAGCTTTTTGAAGATAAGAATGCGGACTCACAGAGCATTTCCCCACTGTCTGTAAACCCTCAGGTGGAGGCGGAGGAGTCCAAGAGAGAGGTGAAAACCAAAAGTGGATCCCCATAGGTTAAGGATAGGACAACTAAGAGCCTTTGGGCCATAGAGAATGAAATTGCCCATATCCAAAAGGAGGTTAAAACTCTTCAAGCTTCCTCCCTAGACTCAGTATCTAAAATGGATCTGGCGGTGGTTAAGGAGGAAATTAAGAACCTGAATGAAAGCTTCAACAAAGTTGTTGGGTTCGCGGTGAAAGTTATGCACTTGGCGGCTACCACTCTCCAACTCCTACAAATGGTGAAGGGGTCTTCATAGGAGGAAGCATACAAGAATGAGAAGCTATTATTGGCTTAAGCTATTGTTAGATAATGGGGGTAAAAACCCCAATTAACCTCCTCTTTTTCCATGCTTTGCTTTGTCTTTGTTTTTTGTTGGCTGGCCATTGAGGGCATTACTGTGATTCTGATGAACTCTTATGATGGGTTTAGACTTAACTCCCTTCATACTAAAAGTAATTTATGCTTTTATGTTTTTTACTTTGGAACTCACTATCACAGACTGGTTACCAGCTTCAAGGTGAAGCTAGGGTCTGTCAGGGATTACTCTTACTACTGGTTTAGTTTTAATTCCTACTTTACTATTACTTATTATTCCTGCTTTAATGTCAAGTACTTAGATACTTACTTTCACAGACTGGTTACCAGCTCCAATGTGATGCTGGGGTCTGTTAGGGAGTGCAGACTGGCTACCTGCTCCATGATGGAGTTGGGGCTCGTTAGTTTTATTTTATGGTTTTTATGCTAAAAAAGGGTATTGGGTGAGGGTGTTTTGACCCCTATGTTGTACTGGTTGTCTGTTGGTAGTCTTCACTTCTTGTGCTAGCTATGTGTGTTCGGGTCAACCCCCTTGTCTTGACTGCTTTTTCTAATCACAAACATTTTACTCATGCATAAATTATTTTTCACTAAAGGAGCATGATCAAGGTAAAAAGGTTTATCAAATGATGAATATTTTTAAGGAGAGGTATTTCACATGGGAATATTTCAAGGGGTTTTATTTCATTAAGTACATTGAGACAATTTATTTGATATGAAAAATATCATCCATGAGAATATCAAAGGAAGAGCATAACAAAATATTAATTTGAAGACCATGGGTTTAGGAATAAGAGGACAATCACATCAATAATAATATCATATCACAATGTAATATATATCATCATTAGTGAATAAAAGACTTCAACGACTTTCAGTTCTTTTTGTGTTTGTGGAAGATTCTACTAAACTAGATCAGTTTGTTGTTGTTTCATTTCAAGCAAGTGAAGACTTTCTTAAATTTCGTTATGAAAAAATTATTAATTATTATAATAGTTTGAAAAATAATAATTCAATTGAGACGTCCATATCCTTGGATACTTGTCTTGCTGGTATTTTCAAGTAAGAGTTAAATTCAGTAAGAAAAATTGTTATAGCAAGTAATAGTGGAGTAATATTGGAGGTTGGATTCGTTGATGGATTCATCCAAGTGGTGAATTTAAAAACCATCCTACAAAGTTATACGTAGGGTTTAGAAAGGGGGTTGACTTTTCTTCCCAAGGGAGAAGAAGGCACCGGTCTAGTTCATAGAACACATTCAAGACATCAATTAAATTTTTAGTAAGACAATTGGAAGACAATTAAAAGTAAGAATAAGTCAGATAAGGAGACAGGTGTAGAAGATAAGCAAATATAGTTAGAGGTTAGCAAATAAATAAATTAGATATTCAGAAGTAGCAGAAAGTTAGAAGGCAAGAATATTAGGAGTAGGAATAAAGTAGGAGCATAAGATCAAGTTCAATTCATATGCCAAGTTGAATTGGTCAAAAAAGAAGTAATATAAAATAAATCTACCAAAATATTGTTGATTGGAAGGAGAAAAGAAACATCAGATTATCAGTTACAGCCAGCTTGGTTTTGTAGATCCAAAAGTGCAGGGGATTTTGAGTCACTTTGGACCAATCTCGTTCATTGGATAGAACTCATTGTTAAACCCGATCATAAGATTTGGCATATCTTTATGGTTTGGAAATCTGCGGTTTTGAGAACCAACAACCTCAAGTGGCCTTTTCTTGAGGATTTCTAACCTTAAATCAACACAACACCTTGCTTAACAAATTCACGATCAACTACTATTCATTATGACTAGAATTACAATAATAGTAGACTGTAACACCAAGTGGAGTCTACCACAAAATATATTACTATCTTCTTTGTTCAACTAACTATTACTTACAATAACTCCAAATATTTATATCAAAACCCTTAGAGCAACAATAACAAACGCTTTTAAAGCTTTATAAAAATACACCTATCATTTCTCAAGAAGAAATTGACTTATCTAAAACTTAGAACTATTTAATCAGAACTATAAATATGGAGCACTAAATAAAATTCAACATGCATCATACAACACGCGACCATGTAAGAACAATATTATCCTTCGGTTGGACAACCACCACTAGTTGTAAAGTCTAACTCAAACTGTGCATGAAAGTAGCAGATTTAAGAGCATTGTGCCTCATGAAGGTTCATTGATTATGACTTGATTGCATCCTCCATAATGGTAGTAATGCCCATCCACTATCTGAAGCTTACCTTTGATGCCTTGAAGCGACAAGTTAGCTTGAAAACTGGGGAGATACAAAAGCGTACCAAATCATCTTAAAACATCACATAAATTAGAATTGATTACTACTTCACACATATTTATATAACTATAATATAAACCATTATATTATGCATATATGTACCATAATAGATCCATCATAGCATGTTCAAGTATCACCAAGTCTTTAGGAAATTATGATAAAACAACATGAAACTAACCCAAAAGTACTAACAAGACACTAATTAATGGACATCACAAGTCATCTCCTTGACGATGTGGGAGAAATTATATTTATTACAAGTTTTTTTTATTTGTAGCATGTATATGTATGAGATATTGTTTGAGTTGAAAGAAGAGAGTATCTAGTTTGTGCTAAGTCTTGTTAGTAGTGTCTTTGTTAAATCGACAAGTTTGATATAAGTTTATGTAATCCCTTTGATTTTTAATAAGAAGATGATTTCATCAATTGAGATTGTATATTGAAGATTGAATGTTAATAACTAAGATTAAAGCCACTGAAGCAATGGCCACTTGAGGTACTATGATCTTATAGTTGTTTAGATTCTTGATTAGATGTTTAGTAATTAGTAATGTGTTGTTTAGGATCAATTATTTGTAGCAAAGTTAATTTCTATTTCTATACCATCTGTATTCACTATTGTAGCAATTAACGCATCATCCTGCAACCACTATTGTATCATTTCATAGTTTATCCACAAACAATATTGTGAAGCTAGTTTTCATTTTTGGCATTGTTATATTTTCAATTAAGTTATCTCTTTTAGTTTAGTTTCCTTTATGTAATTGATAGAATAGCTTAGAATCTCCCATAGTGCATATATAACTGTATAGTCAAAAAATGGAAGCACTTCCATAGGAGACTAGTTTAGCCTTCCGAGTGAGTGGTTTGGGGTCATGAAAATCACCTCTAAATGGGTTCCTGATCTTGACATGGCTTCCCCCCTGACCTACCTTTCTAACCTCCATTTCCTGACCTAAATTCTGCATTTTGGGTCTCTGACCTGTGATCCTGGGATCTGAGGACAGGGTCAACCTCCTAGGATAGGGTTGACCTCAGCCCTACCCTAGGATAGGGTCAATCTCGGCCCTGTCCTAGGACAGGGTCGACCTCGACCCTGTCCCTGGGTCCAAATCCTGGGAACTTTTGGTTTCTGGGATGTCGGTCTTCACAAAAAGTCTATTCCCGCTTTTGGGTCGGCTGTTTTGGGTTCCAAATCGGTTGATTCCTAAATCATATTTAATATAGGTCCTCTCCTAGGGGTAAAGGATTAAATTATTATTTAATTATCCTATGTAGGCCTCCTTAGAAGATTGTGCCCTAGTTTCATATAAAAGGGAGCTTTCTCCTCTCATTTTCTCTAACCACGATCAAGCAATTGAAGTCTTCTAATCAAGC
>MU225215.1:4957523-4976775 GCA_018584345.1 Thuja plicata | reverse complement strand
AATTAATAAACATATTAATTATTATGCACCTAAATGACAAGCTTAAGTGAAAAAGAATAATAGTGACCTTTAATAATTAAACCAGATAGATTTAATTATAAAGGTAAATGAACTATTACTCTAACACGTAGAACAGATGATGTCTATGAAGAAGCTATTGAAGATTTTGAAGCTGCTGAATCTAGTGGAGATGATAGAACTCATCAGATGGCAAGATCTGGAGGAGACAAATATGGTCAGTTGCAGAGATCTGGTGCTAGGTTGAGTACAAACTACAGAATGAAAGTTTCTAATTTTTCAGGTACATTGAAGCTTGAGGACTTGATTGATTGGATTGGTGAGTTGGAAGACTACTTTGAGCTGGAAGACATTGAAGATCCTCTTAGAGTAAGGCTGGTACATACTAAGTTGAAAGGTCATGCTACTCTTTGATGGAAAGAATTATAGAGGGACAGAGAAGAAGAAGGTGAGATAAAGATCAATTGGTGGAGGTTAATGGTGGCAAGGCTAAAAGATAAGTTCATTCTTGCTGACTATGAACTTGAATTGTTCAAGAAATTATAGAATCTAAAACAAAAGGAGATGACTGTGGAAGATTATACCGAGGAGTTCTACAAGTTGACTATTCGGTCGGGGCTTAGAGAACTTTCTAAGGAAAAGGTGGCAAGGTATGTTAATGGTCTGAGATTCAATATCCAAGATGAGATTGGTATGTTTAAGATTGAATTTGTAGAGGATGCTTATCAGTATTCCCTAAAGGCAGAAGATAAGTTGAAAATAATACATTATGGTAATTCCCGAGGGAAAGAGAAGCAAGAGCAGTCAGTAAAAGATAAACCAAAAGTTGGAGATGAACCAAAACCTGTTGATCCGAGGAGAAGAATAGGTAGAGGTGTATTCAGAGGTACTTGTTACAACTATGGAGAGGAAGGACATCGGTCATTTGAATGTCCCCATGCAGATAAGAGGGTCAGTAATCACTGAAATGTTGTGGTGAATGAGGTTGCTGAGAATGAACCTGAGGGGGAAAATGTGAATCTTTTGCTTAGGAAGAATTTGCTGCCCTCGAAGCAAACTGATTCTTATCAACGAATAAATTTGTTCAGAGCCAAATGTAAGTGCAAGGTTAGGTATGTAATGTGATAATTGATGGTGGCAGTTCTAAGAAATTTGTTTCAGAAGAGATGGTTAGTAAGTTGAAATTGGAAAGGAGGAAGCATCTTAATCCTTATCAGATTAGTTGGATACAAGATGTTTCTAAGGTTAGGGTTGAAGAACAATGCCTTGTTGATTTTAAGATTGGATCTTATTATGATGAGATATTATGTGATGTAATACCTATGGATGCTTGTCACCTGCTACTCGGTAGACCTTAGCAGTATGACATACATGTTATGTTTGATGGTTGTGCAAACACATATGTGGTGAGGCAGGGAGAATCCAAGCATAAACTAATACCTTTGTAGGAAGCAGAGACTAAGAAATGTGGAGTTATCAGATGTTGTCCGAATGATAGTGAAAAACATGAGGAGAAGAGAGTGGATGAACCTATTGGTGAAGAAAAGGAGAATAACATCTCTAAAGAGTTTGCAGAGATAACGGAACAAATGACACATTTTACTAAAGTGGCGCAAATGATGTTGACAATAATGATACAGAGAGATGCTACCAAGTTCAGTAACCAGTCGGGTGAGGAGGATTTGTGTTAGCTATTGTCGCTTACAGGAAAGAGACCTGAGAGAAATACAGAAGAGATGAACTATTCGAATGGAATGATGGACAGAATGAAGAAAACATGGACTGAAGGGAAAGATGAGGTATGGGTTAAGAACAAGTATGGTATACATGTTCTGATTCCCTTAGGGTGTTTGTGATTTCCTTTATGGAAACATATTCTTTAGCGGGGGTGTCTGATGCAGGAGCATTCTAGGATTCTTTGCAATCTTGCTCAACCAAAAAAGATGTTTGCTTTTTTTCTTTAGCTTGTTCTTTGTTGCTCGGGTTCTATTTCTTGGGCATGCTTGTTCTCTATTGCTCGGGTTCTGTTTCTCGGGTATGCTTGTTCTCTATTTCTTAGGTTCTATTTCTCGGGCATGCTTCTTTGGTCGTTGTGATGGTTCTGTGTTCACCGATAGGTTTCGGTTGCTATGGTGGTTTTGTGTTCACCGATGGGTTTTCTGATGCTTGGGTATGTTCTTACCAACGGTTGTTATTTTTTGGTGATTATCTTCCCGATATGTTTATCCTGATCTGGCCGACTTCTACATTTAATTTTTGTTGCTGAATTAATGTGGGGTCTCTCATTGGGATTTGCGTGGACCTAAATCTGGGTCTCTCTTATGGTTTTGAGTGTCGACTTCTTTGGTGGACTCTTGTATATATTTGTTTAATTATTCTTAGTTTAGAGGAGTTTTTGGTTTTTGGGAGAAGAAACTAGTAAGCTAAAGGATTGTAAAATATTACAGATAGTTGTAAGTGGATAGACGTAGATTGTAGATTGTTTGGTGGCTTGCGAGCACAAGTTCAGATCTAGTTTCTTCCACTTAGCTATAGGATAGATAGTTGGATCCTGCGAGATCTTATTAAATTGTTGATTGGCCCCAACTGGGAAGGCCTTACAACCTAAAATGTTGTATGTAATTGAATTACTGAGATGATATAAAGTTTATTGTTATATCTTGTTATGTGTTGTTATTTTTGTTGTGAGTGTTGTTAGGCTACAAGTTTGGAGATTCCATTCTTGGATCCTCCGAGCTTGACTGCATCATTATCATTAGAGTTTATGGGTGCCAGGATACTCCTCGTAAGTTACATGTCTTTGTTTCAGAAAGGTATTCCTTGAATTTATGTGGCAAATGTTGTGTTTTTAAAAGGATTTCATGGAGAAGAGGAGGAAGGGGACCTTTCTTCCCCATGCATTAACAATTCCAGGCATTGTTATTGGTTCTAACACTATTGAAGAGCTTCACAAATATTTTAAAGAAAATTATTAATTGGAAAATGGGGAAGAGAGATTGTGTGGTCCTAAAGATCATATTCATTTCACTATCAAATTTATTTCCCACCAAATAGACATACATGAGGAATTAATCATAAATTGTCATATGAATGATGTTATTTTATAGAGGTTGAAAAAATGGAATATCATGAAGAAGATAAAAAATAGAGAGGAGAACCTTGATTCTATAATGAGATAACTAATGAGGCAATGAGGATAGAGGCATGTTTTCTTAATTTTGAAAAATTGTATGGAAAGTGTGTCAATGACACAACACAAGAGGTAAAGCCTCCACCCTGACAACATAGGAGATTAATTATCCAAGACTCATTTGATTCAGAGACTACACCTAGTCCACCTCCATAAAAGAAGTAGAATATGGATGAAACAATTCTTATTGAGGATTAAAATAAGTGTGTGACAGTGAGGAGGAATCATGTGCACTTAATGCACTGAAGAATTATGATGAGGTAGGCAAGCCTCAGTCTCCCCTAACATATCAAGAAGAAATTCATGGCTATAAATGGTGCCTAAGCACCTAACCTTTGAAAGGCATCATAAAGATTAATTTGAATTTATTATTATTGGTAATGATTCATCCATTTTTTTAAGGTCCTAAGGACCATCTATGTCAAAACACATTGCTTTGTAGGGTCATAAGAGTGATTTTGTCCAAATAGACCTACAAGGTCCTGAAAAGTCAAATTTTCTCAAAGAGGGAAAAATGTCCAAAAAGTGTTGAATTGGTATTAATTAGGATTTTATTCCATTTTGAGTATCCTATAGTGATTCGATGAAGTCTTGAAGTGTTTTTGTGGAAAGTTGTAAAATAGCTTAAAAGTTGCAAAATTGCAACTTTGCAAAAAGTGCAAGAAAAGTTGCAAAATTGGATCCATTGATTGTAAAGTTGGTTGGGAAGTTGTAGGAAGTTTAAAATGGTGGGAAATATCTTAAATAACCTTTTTTTTTCATGATCAAGGGTGGTGAGTAGTTTAAAGGGCATTTGGTAATTATTATTCAATTAACCCTCAAACTGTCCTAGTGTTTTGAAGGGTCTGTAACGTGTTGCAGAGCCATGGAGGCTCCTAAAGGTTGTAACTTAAATGTAAAATCCATTATGGAAGATATTATAACTTTCTTTTGGTTCATTTCCATCCTTTTCATTGATTTATATGCAAGTTTTGATGAATATTGTGAAAACTGTTAAAACCCTTGCTAGGGTAAACAATGAACTATTTTTTTTGTTTCTCCTTATCTAACTAGTGGAATGTCCTCAAATTTGGTGAAATGGTTGTTTTTTATGTGTTTTTAAAGTTTATAAAGTGGCAGATGCATAGATGGAGTTTTGATCATGTTTCATGAAGATTCTAGGACTGTATTTTATGTTGATGATTGTTAATGATAGGAACAATCATATTTTTGTGTGTTGTACGACCATGTACAACTTGATATTGGCATGAAAACACTTGGAATTTTTATTAATATTAACTAACTTTCATTTTATTCAAGTTTAATTGCATTTCATTGAGAAATGAGTAAGTTATGGTCACTTTTGTAAAAGCAGCCTATCCATAAAATATTTTCCAAAATTTGCAGTTAGAAAATGTGTTGGTACAACTATGTATGCTCCAGTACGAACCTTCTACTAGTTGAGTGGATATATTATAATGTTTTGAAAAACTTTCCTTCTTTCCATAAAAAAATCATCTTATGATTTGAGGAGTCAAATAAACCAATTTCTAAAAATTGTCTTGACATTTCCTTTATGAGACCCTGTCACAACTGAGATAGAAAGTGTGTGGAATCAATGTTTGTGAGAGTTTCTAAGGCGTTGAAATATTGTGTTTGGAAGGATATAAGGTGTTCTTGAATTATTTTTAGTCTTGTTATTTGTGAAACCCTTATTTTACATTAGGAGCCTTAATTCTAGATCATCTTGTCACTATGGTGAATGGAGCATGAAATCTCATTGCAAGTTCCTAACATGGGTTCAATGTTAATGCATTTTGATGGTTTTGTTGTTTGTGTTGGATGCTCTGTATCATATTGGTATCAAATCCCATAAGGTATAGGAAAAGTGGTTTTTGTTTTTTATTTTTTGGTTGTAGGTGCTTGTTCCATCTAGGTGCGAGAAGGAGGTTTCTGAGGTTGAGTGTGGGCAGAAAAGAGGAGGTCTTTCATGACCATTATCTTATAGAGATTAAGCTGGGTGATAGAAGATGCATGGAATGAGGAGAGTGAGGAATCTTCTAGGATATGTCATTAGGTGAGATGGATGGTTTTTTTTTGGTGTGGTGAAGCAACAAGAGAGGTGGGCATCTAACTGAAAAGGCACTTAAAGTGGCAGCCATTTAAGTACTCCACTAATAGGAGTAAAGGAGAAGGTATTTGCAAGGATAGTCTTGTGTCCTTTTGAAGATGAACCTGATGGAAAAAGCAAGAGGGGTGGTAAGAGGAAAATATAAAGACAAAGACACCAATGCAAGGAGATGAAGAGATTTAGAGAGAGGAAGCAGTTTAAGGGCAAGTTCAAGTTAATACAAGTTGTTATATGTTTCCAAGGGACTTGAAAAAAATTTATAGGTCAGTTGTCTGGTGCAGGAGCACCTAAAATTTGAAAGGCCTCATAAATATTAATTTGAATTTGTTCTTATTGGTAATTATTCATCCATTTTTTTAATTTCCTATGGACTATCTATGTCAAAACACATTGCTTTGTAAGGTCATAAGAGTAATTTTTTCCAAACAGACTTACAAGCACCTGAAAAGTCAAATTTTGTCAAAGAGGAAAAAAATATCCAAAAAGTGTTGAATTGGTTGTAATTAGGATTATTTAGTCCATTTTGAGATTCGTATGGTGATTTGATGAAGTCTTGAGGTGTTTTGGTGAAAAGTGTTAAAATTGCTTAAAAGTTGCAAAATTGCAACTTTGCAAAAAGTGCAAGAAAAGTTGAAAACTTGGATCCATCGGTTGTAAAGTTGGTTGGGAAGTTTTTGGAATTTTAAAATGGCGGGAAATAGCTTAAATAACCTTGTTTGTTCATGATCAAGGGTGGTGAGTAGTTTGGAGGGCATTTGGTAATGATTATTCAATAAACCCTCAAACTGTCATAGTGTTTTGAAGGGTCTGTAATGAGTTGTAGAGCCATGGAGGCTCCTAAACATTGTAAATTAAATGTATAAGACATTCTGGAAGATAGTATAATTAAGTAGTTATCTTTTGGTTCATTTTCCATCCATTTTCATTGAGTTATATGCAAGTTTTGATGGATCTTGTGAAAACTGTTAAAACCCTTGCTAGGGTAAACAATGAACTTCTATTTTTTGTTTCTCCTTATCTAACTAGTGGAATGTCCTAAATTTGGTTAAATAATTTTTTTTGATCTATTTTTTAAGTTTATAAAGTGACAGATTCATACATGGAGTTTTGATCACGTTTCATGAAGATTCTAGGACTGTATTTTATGTTGATGATTGTTAAAGACATGAACAATCATATTGTTGTGTCTTGTACGACCATGTGCGGATTGATATTTGCATGAAAACACTTGGAATTATTAGTAATATGAACTAACTTTCATTTTCTTCAAATTTCATTGAGAAATGAGTAAGTTATGGTCACTTTTGTAAAAGCAGCCTGTTTAGAAAATATTTTCTAGAATATGTAGTTAGAAAATGTGTTGGTACAACTATGTATGGTCGAGTACAGACCTTCCACTTGGTGAGTGGATATATTATAATGTTTTGAAAAACTTTCTATCTTTCCAAAAATATCATCTTATGATTTGAGGGGTCAAATAAACCAATTTCTAAAAAAAGTTCGTGACATTTCCTCTATGAGACCCTGTCACTACTGAGACATAAAGTGTGTGGAACTAATGTTTGTGAGAGTTTCTAAGGTGTTGAAATATTGTGTTTGGAAGGATATAAGGTATTATTGAATTTATTTGAGTCTTGGTATTGGTGACACCTTTATTTTCTATTTAGAGCCTTAAGGCTAGATCCTCTTATTGCCATGGTGAATGGAGCATGAAATCTCATTGCAAGTTCCTAACATGGGTTCAACGTTAATGTATTTTGATGGTTTTTTTGTTTGTGTTAGATGATATCCATCAATAGATCTGACCTCCAAGAAGGAGAAAAACCACTGATCCTACTAATGAGATGAAGGTTATGAATTTAAGATTCCTTAAAGATGAAAATTTTATTGAGTCCCAAGAGTTTAAGTATTTTTGGATTCAGATGAAAATGAAAGATTTTGAAGAGATAAACTAGGTAAACCTCATGGTTCTTGAGGAAGAGAGTCATGAGGAATTTATGAATAAAACTCTTAAAGAGATGAAATTAGATGAAATAAATGTTACTCTGGAAGATGCCAGAGAAATGGTACTAAAAAGTGATATGTTATTTGTCCTCAGTTTATCTTTGAAACATTTGTTCTTGCTTGACTAAGTCAGAAAAAAAGATGATCCAATGTTTGCTGCAAAATTTGACACTGATGAAAAGACAAAAGGATCAAGGTACAAACCAAAAATAGAGGTGTTGGATATATGGGTTAGTTTTAAAGGTCCTCACAAGCCTAGGATGTTAGATATGGTGAAAGGAAAGGATTGTGTAGTTGTAGTGCAAACCATGGAAAATATTTCTCCATTAGTAGCAACAATTGAACTGATGCATCAAGAAATGTTCACCAAGGATCAAGTCAAGAATATGCAGCAAAAATTTGAGAAAAATGAGGAAAAGGAAACTGAATTGAATAAAGTTGTGAATGAAATATATATCGAGAATGTTGCTTTAAAGAAGCAATTAAATGAATTAACTGACAACCAAAACAAGGTCATTGTATTACATAAGGATGCTCCGCCTGAACCTATGGATATTGATAGGGATGATAAATATTGGAAGGTAGAAAGGAGAAAGTATGAAGAAGAAATCAAAGGGTTGAAAGCCACCAATGAGGGACTTCTGCAAGAATTCCCTAATAGGTATTAGTATGTAATGAAGCAGATTTCATTTCATAGTGTTGATTTGGTTATTAGCAAATGTAATGATGTGTACATTTGGTAGAATACTCTATTTGAGATGCAAAGGGAATTCCAAGACAATAGGACAAAGCTTCAAGGCAAGCTTCTTGCTATCCCCCGACCTATCTAAGAACAAAAATAGATCCCTCACAAGACAAGCTTCCTGCTATGCCATTAGTATTTATACAATTTCTAGAAGAATCCTAGATGGTACACTCCCTAAATGTCTCAATTTTGAAGAAGTGCACTCAATATTACAAGAGGTACATAATGGTATCTGTGCTTCCCATTCTAATGGTCTAAGCCTTGATAAGAACTTCTGGGTTTAGGTATTATTGGCCAACTATGGAGACTAGCGCTTGAAAATTTTCTCAGAAGTGTCACAAGTGTCTAATACATGACAATCTCATTCATACACTAGCTCAGGACTTACAACCCCTAACATCATCATGGCCCTTTTTGCAATGAGGACTCGATCTTATTGGAAAGATACACCCACTATCCAATAATGGTCATAAGTATATTCTCACCACCACTAAGTATCTCACCAAGTGTATTGAATCAATTCTAATAACCTACATAATCGATAAGCAAATCTCTAAGTTTATCCTAAACTATATCATAAGCTGGTACAAAGTACCTCAAACTATTATCACCAACCATGGTACTCCTTTCAAAAAAAAGAACATACAAAACCTTTGTGCCCAATTCCTAATCCAACATTACTTCTCCTCCCAATACTACTCTCAAGGTCATGATCAAGCTGAGGTGTCAAATAAAAATATGCTCAAAATCCTTAGGAAGATAGTCGATGATGTTGGTCAGGACTGGCATATTCAGTTTAATCCCACCCTATGGGATTATTCAACTAGTTTCACACACCCACTGGAACACTCCTTATTCACTTGCTTGTAGAACCAAATCCATCTTTCCAATTGAGTTTGAGCTACCATCATTGCAGGTATCATTGAAGAACGTAATTTCATATGAGAATTACTGTGTGTCTCGACTACATGAGCTAGAACTACATGATGAAAGAAGAAAAAATTCCTTGAATAACTTACAAACATATCAACAATGTCTCTATAGGAACTACAACAAGAAAGTGCAATTCAAGATCTTTGAGTTTGGAGACTTAGTGCTTATGGAAAATCAGGGGAACTTAGTGGACGGGTAAAAGCCAATAAAGTTTGAACCTTATTGGCTAGGTCCCTATATTATCACAGCTACCTATGGGTCAATATCTTATCAGTTATCTACACTAGAGGGCCACCATTTATTTTATTCTCTCAATAGCTTGCATCTGTGCAAGTTCTACACATGACTCTCATGGTAGACTATTTTCAAAATCTCTAAAAATACACAAAAATAAATAAATAAATTATCGTTGTGATGAAAACCTGACAAACAAGCATCTTGTGTGACAACAAAAAAATTAAGAGAAATAATTGATCCTCTAGTGAAAACTATTTTGATGGCTTCTTAGGCAAGTACCATGGTGAAAAATAGGCAATCTGGCGCCATGTGTAATATTGTCGCTCCACTATCTTTTATTATTCCTAGCTGATATCCCATGTTATTTCATCTCCATCCCATAACACTTATCGAGGTTATTTGCACATGGATTGATATTCATTATTCATTCGTGTTTTTCATCTCCCTTGTCCTAAATCAAGTCAGTCCATCACACTCATTCCACATTAAAATCCCCTTTTGTCATGACTCGGGGCAAGTACAGTGTCATGATCTAAAATATCCTAAAAAATCTTAAAAATTGGATAAAGTCCTAAAAAATACCTAAAAATTAGAAAGCATACATTTTATTTTTGAAATTGTCAATAAAACCATCATTTTTCCCTGATAGGCATTGGGGCCAAATGTCAAACACATAAATTTCAAGCTTACCAAATCAAACATCAATCGATAAAACCTAGCAATAGGTCCTCAACCAAACTGACTACATTGCCTTATCTATTAAAGACATCCTATAATCCTTTTGTCATATGTTCATCACGTCTTATACAAAAGAGGGATACACTCGAAACCAAACAAGTCAGTCTAAAGG
Organism: Thuja plicata; assembly: GCA_018584345.1. Taxonomy (NCBI): domain Eukaryota; kingdom Viridiplantae; phylum Streptophyta; class Pinopsida; order Cupressales; family Cupressaceae; genus Thuja; species Thuja plicata. Next base: position 4,966,688 of record MU225215.1, on the reverse strand, counting down.
GAGGTACCTCATTCCTGAAACAAGATTTCATCATCAATGACATTATCAAAGAAACACATAAACACCATATATTTAAAATTAGTATGGTTGTTTACTTGTCTTAGTATCTTTTATTCATTTGGTTTATCTTGATTCATATTATTATGCTTCTCTGGGATATCCACAAGTGATGAGAGAAGTCGTGATGGTTCATGACTCTATTTTCTTTGTCTATTGTTTATGGGATGTTTGTTATGAAGTTTGAGAAGAGCATTTTGGGTGTTTATGAGAAGTACGCTCACACATGGGCAAAATATCTCAAGCAAAAAATATTGTCAAAGATAGTGATGCTCATGGACGTTGCACATAACTTGACTCTTAACGCCTGTACTCTTAGATGGATTGAATAACATGCCTTGTCTATTATCAATTCCTGTCAAATGAAAAAGGGTCGCAACCCACCTCAATCTGTCATATCTTGGTGGAAAATACCTGTATTGCTATAATAAGTGGTTCAATGATGAAATAATTGCTCAAATATGTTGGAAAAGAAAGTAGTTAATAAATCCTAGATTTTATTTAGAATTTGTTTGTCTCGTATCTAGTAATCCTAAGTATTCTCTAACTGTCTATTTGAACAATTCTTTCAGTCACTCCCTACAGTCATTATGCTTTTGTGTTCTGACATAACTAAAAATATGACATCCTGCATACATATCAGGTTAGTACATAAGTCCTAAACATCAATCATCACTGCATCACATGGTAATATAAAATGCATATAAAATCCAAAAACATAGATCATTTATTACATTAGTGAATGCATCATATAGGTCATCATCCATACCATCACATCATATAAAATAGAAATTGCATTGTCAAAACACTATGTATGCATAAACATAATGCAAAGGCATATATTAAATCATATCATTTTGCATCTCTACAATATAAAATGGTGAGAAATTCTAGGATGTAGATCACTCACCAAATCATATTGTGCATTGGAATACAAACCAACCCTTAAAAAAATATGATTAGTACAACCCAAAAGGATAAAGGCGTGCTAATTCAAGATCTAGGAAAAAGGGGGATTTGGGTATTCCATATGGAATGAAGTGTGATTATGATATGTAAATGCATGAAAGAGACTTATTCTATGACAAATGAAATGATTTATGTCAAGATATGATATCAAATCTAATGTATAAAATGAAATTCAAGATGAAAAGAAGAAGAATGAACTCGCCTTGAAAGCTAGGAGACAAGGGACAAACATCAAATCTGGAAATGACTGTCTCAAAACTATCCGAACTAGGAACTATTTTGGATCTAGGACTCTAAGACTTGTATTTTTTGACTGTAAAATTTTTAGATCCAAAGGACAATGCCAAAAAAAGTTGGCCTTATCCCAAAAATTCAGCCTTGTCTTGGAGGCAGAAAAATGGGTGGAATATGTAGTAGATCAATCACAAGTCTTGCAACTTTGAAATTATAGATCTGAGACTGTGTCACCTATTCCCACACACAAGAAAGAAGGGTAAATTGTTATGGAAAGTGGATTACCTTGTTCAATCCCCTGTATAGGAATTAACCTTAAAAATAAATTGAAGTTGTATAAGGAAATGTAATATAGATCTAAAACACAAATCACCTTATACCTCAATGATGCAATGTCTCTTTGGAGATGATCACAAGTATTGATGAAATAGCTTGGACTCCACAAAACCCAATAGTAAAGCATGAAATAAAACCCTTGGATGATGAAATTTCTAGTTTTCCACAATGTTTGATTGGTGAAGAAAGAGAAGACGAAGAATGCTTGATGACTTCATTGCACTTGAATGCTTGATAATGGATGTCTTCAAATGGATGCTTGCTTGAGCTTGGGTATCTTGAATGCATAATAATTTCTTGCATGAAGATGTCTCTTGAACTATAGGTATGTAATGGATGTGAAAATGAGAGGGATATAGGTCTCCTTTTATACACATTTTGGGGTCTAGATTTTGCAAGGCCAACCCTGATTAAGAACCTAGGAGGAACAACACCACACCGGGCCCAAAGCCCACTAAAAAGAAATGCCCTAAGACAAGGCCAACCTAAGTCAGCCTAGTCCAGTACAAGGTTGACCTAAGTTGGCCTAGTCCAAGACAAGGCTGACTTAGGTCAGCCTTGTACAGGCAAATTTTTTTAAAGTTAGCCCGAGACTAAGGAGTGTGTGCTAAAAGGGAGATACGAAAGCCCTAGTTTGTCAGGAAATGGGGCAACTCTTGAGATGTAAAATGCATGTAAAAGGAACTAGATGGAAGATGAATTATGTGAATGGATGTAAAATGGGAAATCATGTATAAAAGTTAGAGCCATCCTCAAGTTTTGAACAAATAATGTTGATTTGAAGGATGCACAAGGGCTAGAAGGACGTGAAATCAATGTGGGAACTCATAGATACTAAAATGGGGCTAAAAATAGGCACATAATAAGGGTGCTTACTTTTTAGGATGGTAAAACATCTCATGAGAATCATAGAACATCATAAAATCATATGCATCACATAAACCATAAACATAAAATAGATCACATCACACATAATCCTACCAAAATTTTATCGTATATATATAAACTCAAAATGTATGGAAAAGTACAAGATCATAATGATGTATAACAAAGAGATCACAAGCTTGTAAAATATATGCAACAATGTGTCTATAAGATGATCAAAGTTAGCTCATGATCCCTCCACCCTCTGATCTAGTGGGTCTAAGTAGTGAGATCATGGAAGGTTTAGCCTCAGCCTACTTTGTAGGTGCATCTGCACCTACCTATGATGGTCTCAGAGAATACACAATAGCTCCACTATCCTGTGACCTTTGAGACCTCCAATATCCCTAGAAGTTGTATAATAGGGTACTCTCTGCTCCACCAACACAAGACTTCTCATAGTACCCTCGCCAATACTCTATCTCTCATTGTGCATCTCTGTCATCCTGATACATCCTGTCAATATCCTATTGTAAAGTCAAGTCCTAAATCCCACTAATAAATGACCTCATCTCCTGCCATATTTTTCTAGTCTTAGCCTCTATTACCTCTACCTTCGCCCTTAATCCCTCTCTCTCACGCTCCATATCCCGGTCGATTCGGGCTATCCTTCCCTCCAATGTGGTCACCCTCGAGGCATACCACTGACTTTGTATGTCCACCTTTGTCACCCTCCTTTATGCCTCAAATGCCCTGACCTCTGCATGTGAATTCATCCTCAACGCTCTATCAAGTCTGTCCTATAGGGATTTGACATGCTCCCTTAGAGCATAAATATCAGAAGTCTTCATATCATCCTCCCTCACTCCCACCTCTACCCTAATGGGTATGTCTTGTATGGCCTCATAAAACCCCCCCATAAAAACATCTATGAGATTTGTATTATCACCCTCTTCCTCCTCCATATCATCATCCCACTCTAATGAGATGGACCCACTATTGCTCTTGGTCTTCATCTCCTCCTCCTCATTATCCCCCATCACATCACCCTCCACATCCTCCTCCATAGGCTCATCTCCTCTCGCAAACACACCCTCATCCACCCCAACTATTGGGGCATCTAGAAAAATACCTAAAACAATAACACCACCACCCATGTAATCCATATCATCATCACCATCATCTCCATACCCCCATCAACCTTGTCCACCATCTCGTCCCCAATCTCTCCCACCTCGTCCACCATCTCGTTCCCAATATCTCCCACCTTGTCCTTCGTCTGGTCCTCCATCTCTCCCCCCTTGGTCTCTCCATCCACCCCATGTACCCCTCTATCTATGTCTCCCATATCTCCTCTAGGGTAGTTTGATTCGTCATGCCATATCTATCAGAACTGGAACACCTAGATCTCTATAGCGATATGGTCCATGAATAACCCACCACGCATCATACTTTGTGGTAGTACTGCATATGCCACATTTGACCTCCAATCCCATCGATGAGGTGCCAAAATAGTAAATTGTGTGACTACTATAGCTATGGGGATCATAGGTCCCTGTATGCACCCTAAAATGGTCACCTAGACTATGGGCCCCCATTCTTCAATTTATCAAATATACATAATCAATTTATCAAATTCCTGAATCAATGATTTTTAAATCAATTTCCTTGATCAAATCGTAACTAATTCAATTATTTCCTAACGTTTGATCATTTCATCAATTATCTTATTTAATTGAAAGAAAACAATTCATTTTTATTAAATAAAATAATCTTATTTAATTAAAATTCCTTTTTAATTAAATAATCTTATCTTATTTAATTAAAATCTCTCTTAATTAAATAATTTTATCTCATTTAATTAAAATATCCATTTTAATCAAATTAAATAATCTTATTTAATTAAAAGAAAATCTCTCTTTTAATTAAATAAAGCCCCCACTTAAATCTCTCTTTGTGTTGAAAAATGAAATAAATGAAATAAAAATAAATAAAGTTCCTTTTCTTCACACATCTTCCTAAGTAGTGGGTTTTTTGCCTCTTAATCATAGCCTTTGATTTTGTCTCTTAATCTCCACCGTCCATTGTTCTTTAAAAGGAAACCTTTCCTTCTCATTTGATAATGAAGATTTTATGCTATTGTTATGCTGCAGGTTTGGAGAGCAATTTTGGAGGAGATTTTGAGCACTTGAGCTTGGATATTGCAACTTCTTTATTCTTGTCTTCTTCTTTCATGCCCCATGGCAATCCATTTAGATGAATTTTGCACTTGCATGTTAGATTAGATTCATGTTTCCTTTTATAGATTAATCTTGCATTTGTATTTTCTTTCATAGAATAATCATGCATTGTTATCATATAGATTAATTTCCTTTCATGCATTGTTATCATATAGATTAATTTCCTTTCTTGCATTGTTATCATATAGAATAGCTTCCATTTTCATTTGCATGCATACTTGATGATCATGGAGACTAGATTTCTTGCTTTTCCTCTTTGAATCTCTCATTTTATGGTGTACTTGCATGGGCACAAACTAGGTCAATCTGAGGGCCTCCATTACAAACCCTTGCACTCTATGAATAGAGAGCTATGAGTCGCCATTCGAGATCTCATTCTTGAGCAATCTTGGATACAATGATTCACAGAAGTGTGACACATTTTTAGCACACATTTTTGGCGCCCACCGTGGGGCATGATGCTCCTAACTTTCCTTCATTTTATTCAGATTTTTAGATTTTCTAATCTTTACATGGTTATTTTATTGAATTTTTTCAAGCCTAACCCTTGTGCAGGATGAGTTGAAGACAAAACCTAGGTTTTTTTTAAATATTTGATCATATCTCCCAAACGGCTTGGAGTTTTTGTCAGAATTTGTTTTTGCAGGTTGGCATTGGGTCAAAGGTGTCTCAATTTGGAAATCAGATTTTCCCGATCATTTTTTCGTGATTTATAATTTTTTTATGATTTTTCATGAAAATTTATTTCTGGTCACAAATTAGTGAATTTTTTTAAAAAAATTACATTTATGGAAAGCTCTTGGAATTCTACAGGGGGTATGTTCTCTGTGTTTTTTTTTTTGATGACAAATAATGGCTTAAAAATCTGATCTTTATAAACTAGTTTGTTTTGATAAATAGGGTCCCTAGAGCACAAATCAAAAAATATTGCTAAAAAATTTACATTTTTGGAAAGCTCTCAAATTTTCAGCAGGGATCTCTTCTTTGCATTTCTATTTTTAGGGCCAAAATCATAGCAAACAAATTAGATCTTGTTGACTAGGTCAAAAATTAAAATTAAAAAAAGGGCATTTAATGATTAGCTTGCACTTATTTTTCACATGGTTCAATGCATGATGTGAGTTGTCATTTAAATTATTTTCTAGTTATTATTTCTCCTAACAATTGATTTTTAGATCTATCCCTAGGGTTTGCATAAGTTGAATATACATTGCATATCTTGTTTGCTTGTCTTGCTTGTTGGAGAGTTTGTGGCTTGCTTTCGCGGAAAAGCTCAACAAAAGAAACAATAAGGTAAAATCTACTAAGCGCGTTGCTTTGGAATTGAGGTATTTTGTTGCATCTCTATAACATTTATATTTTGGAAATAAAAATGAACCTCTCATGTGTTTAGCTTGAGTGTTTCTTGCTTTCATAGATCACATTTCCAATTTTTGCTCTAAAGGAATGAACCTAGATTTGCTTTCTTTCATATATGTTTCACATAGTAATTAGGCCCTATGAACACTATTTGTGGTGATCTTGAGAGAGTGGGATTTATTCACTTGTCTTACATGCGAAGCTCCTCTTAACGATAGATCCCCTTGTAGGTAGGGAAGGATTTGTTATTATCTCACTTTGTTTGGTCTTCAACTTTTGACGGTACTTTCTCTCTTGAGATTGGTGGTCATTGTTGTTGATATACAAACCTTGGGTGAGGTGATTTCTAATTAGTGGTTCAATTAATCTTGATTTCTATGTCTAGGTGAGGTGAAGAGGCTAGAGGATTATGCTCTTTTCTCTTTTGGGAGAATCAGAAACTTGGAACCCTTGAATCTAAACCAAGTCCCTATGTGGTTTATATTGTGAGTCTTCCTTGTTAGAGAGGGTTAACCATAGTGGAAATTCCCTTTATTGGGGAAACCATGTGGAAAGAACCTCAAGCGGTAATAGTCATTTTCGCCATGGTAGCAACAATCGCTATATAAATGTCCTTGTGGAAGAAATCTCCACGGGTGTGGTTTCTTGTTGGGTTGTCAGATATCCTTAGCAACTCCTAATTGATTAAATTCTCAGACTGTATCAAAACCTCGGTGTACCAGGATTGGATTTCACCCACTTGAGATTGTAAAAGTTGCAGAGTTGACCATTACTACGAACCATAGTGCATCCAACTTTTTCTTTTCTAGGACTAAGTGTGTGATTACAAAACATTTGAGAACATACACAAGTAGAATTCTTATGGAGTAGAATACTATGTCACTATTCTTGTTCATGCGCAAGGTTGCTTTTTCCCTTTCTCATTGTTTGAAGATGATTGCTTGCTTAGACTTCCTAATTGTTGTCTTGTGTGCCTGATTAATGATAAAACCTGTTAATGCATCTAGTTGGTCAATTAAAATGAACAAATCTGAGTTCTCGAGTGATAAAAACTTCAATAGATCTCCCCAAAAGTGCTATGACATGTTGCTCAACATCCAAATAAACTTAAATGGTATCAAGTTGCACAAAATGACTCTTGGTCTTCTTTCTTCCACATCTCCCATGTCTTCCTAGTCTCCCACTTCCATCATTTCTCTTCTTCCTTCATGCTTCTTCCTCTTGTTCCTAAGATCTTCACGTTTCTTTTCCTCTTATTATCTAGACTACCTTCTTCTATTCATCTCTTCTGTCACTCCCATGCTTGATTCCTCCTCTTCCAGAACCATGGATTTCAATTATCTTGTTATGGACCCTCTCTTGAAAATAGATGATCTTGAACTCATTGCTCAATTTGAAGAGTATTATTCCTCCAAAAATCACATGGGTAATAAATTTATGACAAAAATATAAAAAAATTTATTGAATCAGATGCCTTTTCTAGGATCATACTCATGATCTTGTCATGACCTCCTTCTTCCAAACATCTTTCATCTTCTAAGTCTTCTCATCTTTCCTCATCATCTAAGTCTTCTTCCTCCACTAGGTCTTCACTTTCCTCTTCTCCACGATCTCCTTCTTCTACTTCTCCCAAGAGTCTTACTTCTTTTCTCAAGACATACCATAATGAGCAACGTGACAATCCTTATGATACCTCTTCCACGAAGAGTGACATGCCCATCTTTGATGACTATGATGATGGACAATGTAGTATACCTATGACACCTCCATTCCTAAGAATCCTCCTAGTCGTGTGCTTGTTCTTAGTGGTAATGGGTTGTCACATTGGATAGATTGTAATGGTGATCCATATGAATCTGATTTTGAAAGGGCCTTTGATGATTTTTGTGAACAATACCTGGACGATACATTTACTTCTATTGAGGAAGAGAAAGCTTTCTGCACTGATTATAAATGTAAATACTATAAGAATCTCTCCTCTAAGACTTCTCGTGTTTAAAATAAAGATTACACTCTTGAGCAAGATTATGTTAATGATGAACCTTTGTTTTGTGATGATTCCCTTCCATCCTCTACTTCCTCCAATACTCATACATCTCCTAAAGTCTCCAAGTTTTTCAAATCTTTCACAAATCCTTCATCCAACAAAGGTCCTAATGCTTTTCATGTGATTTCCTATAGTTTTTCTCAAGGGCTACCTCTTAAAGAAACTCAAGCTAACATTCACTTGGCTGCAAATAATTTCAATAATGCTAAACCTAAAGAGCCTAAGACTTTATATTCTATAATGCCTACTTCAGTTAATCCTTCCCCATCTCTTCCCAAGTCTCCCATACAATTCCAACATGCTTCATTGTCCTTAGAAGTGGCTCCATGTCAAGAGGACTCTAAAAATGATAAAGAAAATAACATAAAGAAAGATCAAGATCAAGAAACCTCCCTGTCATCCAATCCTTTTCATGATGTCTCTTATCCATTTCATGGTTTTTTTGATCCCGCACGCCCTTTCTCATTCATTCCACCTTGTCTTAAGTCTTATCCTAAGCAAGATCAGGTTACTACTTACACCGTTGATCTTATTGAAAATCAAAATAACCTTACCCCACTTGCACTTTCCAAAGATGATACTTCCATTAAGGTTATTAAAAAATGTATTGTTACTTCCAATGTTGAGCCTATTGAAAATCAAGAGAACAATTATGTGCTTATGCTATCAAAAGATCCTTGTCAAGATTAAAGTCTTCCATATTCTTGTTCTACCACTCCATGTTTGCTTCCACTTTCTACTCTTCCTAAGTCTTTCCAAGATTCAAACAATCCTATCAAAGAAGGTGCTCATATTCAAGATGTTCACGATCCTATTAAAAATCCTAATGCTCACTCTAAAGATGTTGATGTCCTTGGTTGTCATATACACGCTGATGAACTTATTGATTATCCTTTTGCGTCTTCCACGTCCATCCTTGGACCTCCTCCACAAATACTAAGGGCTTCACATCTTCCTTCCATCTTGGGTCCTTATGTCCCTTCACTTTCCCCTCCTAACTCTCCTAATTCATCATCCATCTTGGGTCCTTACGTCCCTCCATCTCCTATCTTTCCTCAA
>MU225215.1:4931384-4957473 GCA_018584345.1 Thuja plicata | reverse complement strand
TCCCAAGTCTTTTGGAAGAAACTTGAATGTTCAATACAAGAAAAAGAAGCAATACAAGAATCCATCTAAAAAAAAAGATCACCATGTCTCCTCTAATTGACATGGGGGCATAAAGTCAAAAGAGATAACTAAGAAGAAAACTACAAGACAAGTATGGGTTCCAAAATCCATCATTGGAGATATTCTCTCTAAATCATCAAAAAGAAATGAAAAGCCTACGACTATATGGATTCCAAAGTCTCTCTTAAAAGAGTCTCATGCTGAGAAACAAGTGAAGTTGACATTCAAGCTTCCAAAGGCTTCCACTTCATCTTCTTCCAAAAACATTCTTTCATTTCATGCGCCTAAACCACAACCTCTGCTATCCATTCACCATATTCCTTCACGTATTCCTTCATTCACGTTTCCTCCATCCTCTTTTCACCCTTCAAGGTGTGTGTTGATGTTGATCTTGCCTTCCTTTCTGTCTACCCTTTTACAATTCTTCCATTCACTATCCCTCTACCTTCTACTCTTTTTCCTCATTTGCCTATTCCTCCTATCTTCCAACCTCACTCGCTTTGCATAAAATCATGTCTTTGATTTTCCTCTTTCATCTTCCTTTCCCTATCGGCATCTTTGAGCACATCATTTTGAATACTTGGCATATCATGGTTTATCATTTCAAGGAGCATTATCTAAAAATCTTGCCTTCTTCCAAAAAAATAATAATAATAATAATAAAATAAAATAAAATTAAAGAGAAATAATTTCGTCATATGGTGAAAACCACTCCCTTGTGGCACCTTGGATAGGTACCGTGATGAAAACCTGGCAGTCAGACATCATGCGTAGTTCTTCTACATCTTTCACCCATTCTGTATTCTCTCTTTGATCTTGACAATGTTGATCTATACACGAACATTTAGGCTATCTTGTGAACTATCTTACGATGACCTTGCTTTCATTCCTTTCATGTTTAGCCTTCATATCTATCTTCCTCCATTCATTGTCTCCTATTTCTATCATTTTTCCCTTTGGTCTTGATCTAATAAAAAAAAAGAGTAAAACACGGTGCTATGAAGCCTCTTGACATGTCTACTCCTTTGGACTGCATCCTTTCCTGCTATTGCATTACGATTTTGAGACATATCCTATGATGGCCTTTCATTGCTTGTCCAAATGTGCTTTACATGATGTTTCTTTTTTTTTCCTAGCTTGGGTACTCTTGAGGAGTTTTCCTTTGAGGATTTCTTCCCTTTATTCTCCTTCATTCTCATGTCTTCCATCTCTTCCACCAGCTTGCTAATCCCTCTTGTCCTCCACCTTGCTAAACATTGGGACTGCACGATGTGATCTTGCTTGGGAATTTGCCCATTCTGTCTGCGGGCATCCTTTGTACATAATTATTGATCCTGAAAAAATCCAAAAAATGATATATTGTCAAAAATTCTAAAAATTGGAAATGTCCTAAAAAATGATCGTCTTAGTGAAAACTTAGCAATAGGCGCTTTGATGTATCTCAAAAAAATTATATATTCCAAAAAATACAAAAAATTTAAAAAATTCAAAAAAAATGGAAAAAGTGCCTTGGTGAAAACCTGGAAACAGGCGCCTTGGTAGCAATAATTCAAAAAAATTATAAAAATTCTTGAAAAAAAAGAAGAAAAAAATGAAAAAAATGAAAGAGAAAAAATTGTAATAAAATCCAAGTGGTGAAAACCTGGAAACGGGTGCTACTTGAGGCCTTTGCACCCTTGTTTCTTAGCATGTGTCTGCGACACTTAACCTTTCTCCATCATGTCTTGTCCTTGTTGCCTTGGTTTAGAATTGGTCTTTGTCTTTTTCTAGGGGGCATAACTGTGTTAGCTTTGGTCTTTTGGATGCGTTAGTCTTTAGGACATCTCACAAACGATGTTTTTCAATACCACCCCAACTGTATTTTTTAATACAACCCTTGACATTGAGTGTTTTTCAACACTTATCGATTTGGTCTTACCCAATTTTTTCATGTGATCTTACCTACTTGCAAGCATTCAATCCTTATCCTCGGAACTCAGCATCAATTAACACACTTAAATTTTTAAATGCAACACTTAATGCTTGAGCTATGTCATGATCTTTTCTTTGTGTGCTAATTGTTGTTGATTTTCGTTGAGTGTCCTTGTCTAATAAGTCTTTCCGTGATGCATAGCTAGAGGACTTGGGGCATGGGGCATGTTTTTATTTGCTTCCTGCTTTATGCTTGATTGTTTTTGCACAACCGTTCTACTGGTCATCCTGGCCTCTATGCCTTGATGCGAGCGTGGTTTTGCTACATTAAATTGGGTAAGCTAACATCACAGTCATCTTGACCTTTATGTCTTTGATGCTTATGTTAGAATCATTCCACATTCCAATCTGATATAAATCACATTCATATCTTCATAGTTGCACTTGTGACTAGAGATGATTGTGTGATTTTTTATGTCCGTTAATAATGGCCCAATGATGAAAATAAGTTCCTTAACATTCTCTAATGAATGATGAACACAAAGTCCTATGTTATAGTTGATCTGTTGCAAGTACACCTTTGCATTTTCATGTAGCTTGCATTGTTAGACCTCATGTTAATTTGCATTTTTAGGCTGCATTATGAGTTTGAGAGGGTTTCCTTCATCTTTCTTGTGGACTTTTAATCAACTGTGGTCATGTTTGATCTTCATTTCCTTATCTTTTTTCATGATGTCAATCAAAATTTTCTATCTTAAACAGTTGATTGATTTTGGGGCATTCTCTTTCTTAAGGCAAATTCTCTTTCTTCTCTCCATTTCTTTCCACCTCTTCCAAACTTCTATCTTCCATTCGCTTTCACCCCACTTATTTTCTTCTAATTCAACCTTGGGGCATAATCTTTCATGCTTGATGATCTACCTTGGTTCTTTGATCCTTATATCTTTCATCTTACATCAAGAACCTTATCTTTAGTTTGATTTGATCAAATTTATCAATTTGATGTTTCTCCTCTATCTCATTTCGATTTCGATCGCAAGAGGGCAATACCTATCAAACTTCAATCCTTGATTCAGCTTTATCAATCCTAACAAGCGCTCCCCTTGGGGCAATCTTTCATGAGATTCTTATCTTGGACATGTCAGTTACCTATTTACAGGGGTGTTGACCTTTTCTTTTTCAATCATCTTATCTTTGTCTTGATGTGTTCCCTTAAAGATCACACGTCTGGGTTGTTTTGTGATCCCAAATTGATCTCACACTTCAACTTCATTCTTTGACTACATGTGTTCCCACAAAGATCACACATTAGTCAAAGAGGGGCAAATGTATGTACCCTAAAATGGTCGCTTAGACTATGGGCCCCCATTCTTCAATTTATCAAATGACCAGAATCAATTTATCAAATTTATGAATCAATGCTTTTCAAATCAATTTCTTGATCAAATCGTAATTAATTCAATTATTTCAATATTTCCTAAGGTTTGATCATTTCATCAATTATCTTATTTAATTAAAAGAAAACAATCCATTTTTATTAAATAAAATAATCTTATTTAATTAAAATTTCTTTTTAATTAAATAATATTATTTTATTTAATTAAAATCTCTCTTAATTAAATAATATTATCTCATTTAATTAAAATATTTCTTTTAATTAAATTAAATAATCTTATTTAATTAAAAGAAAATCCCTCTTTTAATTAAATAAAACCCCCACTTAAATCCCTCTTTTATTTGAAAAAGGAAATAAATTAAATAAAAATAAATAAAGTTCCTTTCTTCACACATCTTCCTAAGTGGTGGGCTTTTTTGCCTCTTAATCATAGCCTTTGATTTTGCCTCTTAATCTCCACTGTCCATTGTTCTTTCAAAGGAAACCTCTCCTTCTCATTTGATAATGAAGATTTTATGCTATTGTTATGCTGCAGGTTTGGAGAGCAATTTTGGAGGAGATTTTGAGCACTTGAGCTTGGATATTGCAACTTATTTATTATTGTCTTCTTCTTTCATGCCCCATGACAATCCATTTAGATTAATTTTTCACTTGTATGTTAGATTAGATTCATGTTTCATTTCACAGATCAATCTTGCATTTGTATTTCCTTTTATAGAATAATCATGCATTGTTATCATATAGATTAATTTCCTTTCATGCATTGTTATCATATAGATTAATTTCCTTTCTTGCATTGTTATCATATAGAATAGCTTCCATTTTCATTTGCATGCATACTTGATGATCATGGAGACTAGCATTCTTGATTTTCCTCTTTGAATCTCTTGTTTTATGGTGTACTTGCATGGGCACAAACTAGGTCAATCTGAGGGCCTCCATTACAAACCCTTGCACTCCATGAATAGAGAGCTATGAGTCATCGTTTGAGATCTCATTCTTGAGCAATCTTGGATACAATGATTCATAGAAGTGTGACATATTTTTAGCACATAGCCCCCATCCTCTGACTTCCCTACTATATCGGGAAAGCTGAGCATAGCCTACTAGTACTCCCTATCTCTCCCTGAACTGTCTTAATATCCTATCAGGTAGATGTATCTCTATGATCCTCTAGGAGTGTGTCACCCTCCTAGTCAAATATCACTCCTGTCTACACAGTTGTAGATGGTTTTCCTCCCCATACCATATAGGGCACCCAATATATGGTCTCTAAGTGAAATTTCTCAACGTGTCCAATAGATGTCGCCAATATCTAGTATGATCCACTTATCAATGTACCACTACCTCATAATACTGCGCATAAGGTTGCCTTGACTGAATTGCTAGTTTGTCAAATATAGGATGAAACATTGCTATGTTCTCAAAAGATCAAATTTGTGATAATGTCACACTACAACTCAGTGACTATGCTCCATGATAAGTGTTGTCATGCATTTAATGATAAATCATAGCAAGTATGCATGGTCCCCAAGCATATATAGTCCTCATAAGCCACATCTCGGTCACCATCTCCCCCCATCCAATAGAAAATTCATGCTCTCTCCTAGATCAAGAACCACAACCCATGCCACTACCCCACATAACAATCCAAAGTAGTCATCATAGTCAACCACATCATGCCATCTGATCTCAGAGTGACTAATCCCTAGGTTTTCCACACTACAATCAAATAGGTCACATAGTTTTACTCGCCCTATTCAGAATGAGTAGAAAACCCCCTCCTCTTGAATAGGTAACCATAAACTCCTATGTACATCCTCTAGTGTCACACTTCACTCTCTAGTCGGTAAGTAGAAGGAAAAAGTCTCTGAGTGTCATCTCTCACAAAGTGTGGTGATCAGGATGTTAGAATACTAGTACCACTAAGATGGGGGTGAATAGGTGATCTATAAAACAATTTGAAAATTTTCTTTAAACCATTAACATATGCAATGATTGCTTGAACAACATTTAGTGTATGTGGTTTAGATACAAGATAACATAAACATTAAGACATGTGCGTGCATTAGGATCATTGACACTTTTTTTTATAGTTGAAAACCCCTACGGGTAAAAAACCACTTTCTAAATATCTTTTATTAAACTTTAATGGAAAATGTTTAGAGCACCCACTCTAGGAGCACCTACCCCTTACAATTTAGAAGCACCCACTTCATGGAGCACCAACCCCATGCTGATTAAGAAGCACCAACTTCCCGGAGCACCAATCCCACACAGATTCTGAAGTACCAACTTCTCATAGCACCAACCCCACACTACTTTCAAAGCACCAACTTCTTTAACCAAGATACAAATAGAAATTCGATCAAAGGTACTCTCTGTTATAATACATTGCATATCAATCAAATCAATACCACATTGATCTCGCCTTTGTTATACCACTCTCTACACAAACCAGTCTCTGTTCTATCTTTAACATTTCTACCCCTACAGTATTTAAGTCAAGAAAGATAATAAAGATAAAATCAATCATCTCTTTCAATATATACCTAATGTAGTGATTCTGCTTCTTTCCTGTAACAATAATGACAAACATTCCAATATACCATTTCACAAATATCTCTGCATATACAATCTACAAGATATTTGCTGTCTCATTGATAATGTTCTGCACACATGACTTCTATAAACAGTTATTTGTTCATGATCAAGTTATTCAAGTCAACATACAGAGCCCTGTCACAATAAATGTCAACACATAATTTATCAAGCACTTCTGCAAGTATAACATTAGTTTCTTGTTAGACAACTACAGTTTCATTGTTATTGATATGTCCTCTTATATGACCTGCAACCAAAACCTTGTTACAAAATTGTTATAAACATTCTTGTTCAAGATCATAACATTTAAATCTGCATGAATAACTCTGTCGACATAAACTTCTATAAAAATTTAAACAAACTGATCATCAGTAATATTTGCTCAAACTTCACAATAGCATCAGAAACATTTAGACATATTTAGTTCTAAAATCAATCAACCATTGTTTCTGAACAATCTTCTCCATTCACAATATATATTTTCAAATGTTTTCTAATATTCTTGAAATAAGATCAACAAACTCTTATTCATTCCATGAATGTAATGAAAGTTTCTTTCAAGCAATCTGACTTTTAATTATTCATGAAAGAAATTGCAAATGTAGATTTAAGAAACATTTTTCAAAATCATATCAGAATAACAGCTTACTGTCATTGTTGAACAACTCAAAATTATGTTGTCAACGATCTTCTTCTTATTGACTTCTCTCCACAAAATTTTCAATAATCTTCATTAACCAAGTATCTTCATCATAGATCAAACTCCTCTTTTTCAGATATACAATTCCTTCCTTTCGTGAGTGGATTAGATCAATCTAATATCTCCTCACATGGTGGATCCTGGAGTAGCATAAGAACATAACCGCGAAATATAGACTGACATCTGACCGACTTGACTGACCTAGTCAACATTTTTAGATGGTTCCTTGATGCAGTTGGATTCTCTTGATTGGCTCGACTCTTTGGATAGGCTTGATTGGCTTGATTGCTTGAGTGTGTCTGGTTTCAGTAATAGATTACTCATATAAGACTGACCTGTCTGGTTTGAGCATACCCATCACTGTGTAAGATGATTGATTGATTGCTTTGATCATGTTGGCAGTTGATCAAGTTGTGTCAGATGGGCCCAATGTTGGTTTGCAAAGCTCATGATTGTGATAATTCAAAGATTGATTTGATCGTGTTGGCAGCTGATCAAGCTATGTCAGATGGGCCCAATGCTGATTTGCAAAGCTCATGATTGTGACAATTGATAGATTGGCTTGGTTATCAGTTGCTTGTTGATTGATCTGATAGATTGATAAAGTTGTGTCAGATGAGCCCAATGCAGATTCACAAAGCTCATGATTGTGACATTTATTGACTGGGTGTGATCACCCTCTACTCTCTTGATAATCGAGTTGGTTTTATTGCTTTGGATTTTGCAATTTTTGAATGTTTTTTGTGAAGATTGATTTTCTCTTATTTTTTATCTTTTTAGGATTTTTGATGAGTTTTCTGATTTTTTAGATTTTTTCAGGACATTTTGAATCGTCCCCTAGTCTGGTGGACCAGTATTTAACCATGGGTAAGTGCTTGGTACTCAGAGGGGATTGTGCTTCTGGATATAGCTTGGGTAGTTAGTCTTGCATTTGAAGTGTGCTCAAGCTTTTGGAGTTCATTGATGGCGAAGCTAGATTTGGAACACTTGGCGCCTATTTGTCAGGTTTTCACCAAGGTACCTACTTAATAGCGCCTGATTGCTAGGTTTTCACTAAGAGAGAGATTTTGTTTCTCTTTACTTTTTTGCTTTTTTTTATATTCTTTTTGTTGTCGCCAAGGCGCCTGATTGCCAGGTTTTCACCAAGGTAACATTTTGTATTTTCTGATTTTTATTTTTATTTTTTGGATATGTAGATAGGTGCCTTAACCATAGGGACCTCAAGGGTAGAACCTCTTGAGGTGCATGTTGTTGATGTAGCTAGGGAGATAATCTCCTTCTGGTGTCGCTAGTATGAATGCCCCACTCTGAGTAGAGCTGATAATGACAAATGGTCCTAGCCAGTTAGGCTCAAACTTTTCGGGTTTGACTCTCTATGTTTGGTTCTTTTGATTTTCCATGAGGACAAGGTCTCCTACCTCAAATGTTCATGGCTTCACCTTCTTGTGATAGTTCCTTCTAAGGTGATTCTGATATCCTTGTAAGTGGTCGAAGGCATGTTGTCTTCTTTCATCTAGTAACTCTAGTTCACTAAGGCTCGCTACTCTGTAGTCTTCATCTGTGATTAGGTTCTTCAATGATATCTTTAGGGATGGGATTTCCACTTCGAGGGGTAATATCGCCTCTAATCCATAGAATAGAGAGAAAGGAGTGGCTCTTGTAGGTGTTATCACACTAGTTCTGTATGCCCATAATGCGAGACTAAGCTGTAAATGCCAGTCTCGCCCTGATTCGTTCACTATTTTCTTCAATATTTTCAAGATTGTTTTGTTTGTAGCTTCAGCTTGGTCGTTCCCTTAAGGGTAATAAAAGGAAGAGAACCCTTGTTTGATATGGAACTGTTCACATAGCTCTTCAACATCTTTGTTCTGGAAAGGTGTACCATGATCTATCAGGATTGTTTGAGGGATCCCGTATCGACAGATAATGTGGTTAAGTATGAACATTGCTATTTGCTTTCCAGTGATGTAAGTGAGGGGAATTGCTTCCACCCACTTGGTGAAATACTATGTTGCTGCTATGATGTATTTGTGTCCATTTGCTGAAGAAGGTGTAATTTTGCCCACTAGGTCAAATCCCCACATTGAAAATGGCAATGGTGATGTAAAGGATTTAGTTCTTGGGCTGGTGCATGAATGAGGTCTCCATGAATCTGACACTGTCTACACCTTTGTACATGTTTGTGTGCATATGTCTCTATTGTGGGCCAATAGTATCCCATGCAGATGATCTTCTTAGCTAAGCTATTACCACCTCTGTGGGTTCCACAAATTCCTTCATGTACCTCGTACAAAGCTTTTTGGGACTCCATGGAAGTGAGACATCATAGTAGCGTTCCATCTAGAATTCATCTATGTAAAGTAGTTGAGAGGATGGTATACCTAGAGGCTTGGTGGATGAGGGACTTTCTCTGGTTCCTAGACAAGTTGGGAGGTAAGACACTATTTTGAAGATAGTTATAGACATCTTGGTACCATGGGGATTCAGGACCAACAAGGACACATGTTGATTTTGTGATGGATGCCTAATGTGATGGCACCAAGAGTTCCTCCACTAGAAACTGGAATTTTGTTTCATTGCCTAGCATATCAATCAGTGATGCTATGGTAGCCATCGCATCTGCAGCTTTGTTCTGTGCTCATGGGACTTGCTCGAAGAAGATGTAATGGAACTTGGTGTGTAGTCTTTCCATCTGTGCTCTGTAGGGTATGAGCTTCTCATCTTTGGTCATATAATCATTGTCGACTTGACTAATGATCAACTGTGAGTCTCCAAAGACCTTTACGTTGTTGATTCTCCATTGAATTGCTATCTTTAGACCAATGATCAGGGCTTCATATTCTGCTATGTTGTTAGTAAATGGGAAATTGAGTCTAAAAGACTTTGGAATTGTTTTGTGATCTGGGGTGATAAGCACTATCCCTGCCCCCGCACCATGGTTCATGCATGACCCATCAAAATATAGTTGCCATACCTCGATCGCTAGTTATAGTGTCATGATAGATTTATCAGGAAAGTCAGAAATAATAGGTTGATGGTCCTGAATGGGTGCCTCTACTAGTTGATCCGCAATCACTTGTCCTTTGATGGCCTTTCTATCTACCTACTCCATGTCGAACTTGATCAAGATCATTACCCACTTTGCAAGTCATCTGGTGAGCGATGCTTTGCTTAGGAGGTACTTTAAAGGATCAATATGTGTGATCAACTTTGTTTGGTGACTCAACATATAATGTCTCAGCTTCTGGGAAGCGAAGACAACTGCAAGGCATGACTTTTCAATTGGCGTATAGTTTAGCTCATATCCAACCAATGTCCTGCTTAGATAGTAGATAGCCCTTTCTTTACCTGCGTCATTATGTTGTGCCAAGAGTACACCTAATGCTGACTTCGCCACTGAGATATATAGAAGCAATGGTCTACCTTGGACTAGTGGTACCAATATAGGAGACTTGAGAAGGTAGTCCTTGAATATTTGAAATGCCTGTTCGCATTGCTCTATCCATATGAACTTGATGTCTTTGTGAAATAGATGTTGAAATTGTGTGGCACTTGTCTGCTAGCTAAGCTATGAAGCACCTAATTGATTGGAGACTTCCTTGTAACCCTCTTAGTTGTCTCAGGTTTGATGTTGGAGGCATGTCCAATATTGCTTTGACTTTCGCTGGGTCCACTTCGATTCCTCTATGTGACACTATGAACCCCAGTAACTTTCCTGCTATGACACCAAATGCACATTTCTTTGGGT
This sequence comes from Thuja plicata, assembly GCA_018584345.1. Classification (NCBI taxonomy): domain Eukaryota; kingdom Viridiplantae; phylum Streptophyta; class Pinopsida; order Cupressales; family Cupressaceae; genus Thuja; species Thuja plicata. The sequence continues at coordinate 4,947,054 of MU225215.1, read as the reverse complement.
TTAGATGGACCTTGAATTCTTGCATTCTGTCAAAGATTGGCCCCAAAAATTGTAGATGATCCTTTCGAAGTATTGACTTGGCTAGTATGTCGTCCACATAGTCTTCCATTGTTTTGTGGATGAGATCATGAAATATAGTTGTCATAGCCCTTTGATATGTCACTCCAGCATTCTTTAAACCAAACGACATGACATTCCAACAATATGTCCCCCAAGGACATGTGAAAGTTGTTTTGTGTTGGTCCTCTGGTGTGATCCTTATTTGATTATACCCTAAAAAGCCATCCATGAGTGATAGCATTTGATGTCCAGCAGTTAGATCTACTATCATATCAATGTTGGGTAAAGGAAAGTCATCTTTGGGACAAGCTATGTTGAGATCCCTGAAGTCTATGCCAATTTGTATCTGACCACTGTGCTTTGTAACTGGTACCAAGTTAGATATCCAGTCTGCATATGGTATAGGTCTTATGAACTTAGCATCCAGGAGCTTTTTCAACTCTGCCTTGACTAGCAATGCAACAAGGGGATGCATCTTTCTCAGCTTCTGCTTGACAGGTTTGGCGTTGGGTAGCAACGAGAGATGGTGTAGTACTAGCTATGGATCCAACCCTGGCATATCTGAGTAGGACCATGCAAAATTGATCATCCTTGCCTTGAAGAAACTCATGAACTGTTCTCTCTCCTCTGGGGTGAGTGATTTTGCCAAGTATATGTTCTTTGGGTTCTTGTCATCTCCCAAATTGACTTCCTCTGTTTCTTTTTCTAGTAATGCTGACTTCTCCTTTGTTAAGGGGAGGAGTTCCTTCTTTCCATCTTCTAGCGCCTCAGTGAGGTTTTCGCTAGAAGATACGTCTTGTTTTAGCTTTTTATAATTCTTTTGTTCTTTTTTCTTTTGTGGACTGGAAAGAGGAGCTTCCTCCCTAAAATATGTCACTCTGTCAAGGTTAATGGAGAAGCCTACCTTGTGGTCTCCTGATGAAATGCCTTCCCTAAGTCCCATGAAATGAGCTATAGCCTCATCATTCTCGAAGACATCTAAATCAGGTGGTCCTTGTTGATCCCACTCTATGATCTCAGGGTGTACAAGACAGATACTTCATGGTTGTTTGGCTCCGGTAGACTGAAAGGGACTACAGATATGGTTCCTACAAAAATGGACTGTGATGTGGATGCACCAGTTGAGGTCTGATAAATGACATGCTTGTCTATGTAGGGTTGTTTGGTAATGGTCAGTTGGTCAAATAAGTCTTCTAGATTTGTGATAGTGTCTGACCAAGGGGAATAATCTGGGATCGAAAGTTCAGATTCGTGAAGGGATCTCCACTCATACTCATGGGAGTCATTCTTAATAGAACGCTCGTCAGATGTCTCACTTCCTTGGTTATCATCGATTGCTATGTGGAGGTCTATTCGAGCTTGTGTAGTTCCCTCTTCGGCAGGCAACAACTATGCTAATATGTTGCCTATCAAGACATGTTCTGTGTTGTGCCCCCGGTGCATCTCTCCTATTTGTTCCTGATTAACTTGAATGTCTTGGATCACAGGACTAGTTCTTAGTTTTCCATAACCCAACCCTCTCATGTTTCTCTGGGTTGGTAGGAGAGATAATTCCATTATGCCTTGTTGTCTTGCCCCCAGCCTGGTTGTACCATCGTACCCAAATATTTGTATCATTGTGTAACCATTACCATAGTTTGACAGGGGTAGTGGTGGTCATATTGTCTCTGGTGGGTCTTGGTATAACCAGGTATTGATGTCTTGTTCAAATGGCTTTTCTTCCGCTATGTCTCCCCATCAGACAAAGGTTGTGGGTGGACATCTGAATAGAACAGGCTGCGAAGTTTTTGTTGTAATGACAGGTTGTGGCATGCCATAATTTCTCAGGCTCCGAGGCATGTGCATGATGGTGAAAGCCTCTTCATATATGTATTCACCACAACCCTTGTCAGTAATGGATATCTTACCTGCTTTTTGTGTGATATCTTTAAGATTTGAATCTGAAGAGGAGGGAATACTTGTGTCCTGGTTAATAAATATCTTTCCTGTTGTCCGTGTGACATCCTTGGGATTTGAATCTGAAGAAGATGGGATGCTTGCATCTTGGTTTGATGGTACCTAGTTATCAGTGTTGATTTGGACCATGTTACAATATTGGAAATGATTAGGATCTCCCTCTATGATGATTTCCTCTCCCTGGTGTGGGAACTTGATGCATTGATGGTATGTCGAAGGTACGACTTATATTTCATGTATCCAGGGTCTCCCTAGTAGCATGTTGTATCCCAACTCAAGGTCTAAGATTTGGAAGGGAGTGTTTTTTACCACAGGACCAATACAGACAGGTATAATGATAATACCTTTAGAGGACCTTTCCTCTTCATCATAAGCTATGATATTTATCCTCCTTGTGACATCAATGCTTGATTCTGAATAGCCCAGTTGCTTGATTAACTTTAGAGTATAGATATTTAACCCAGCTCCACCATCGAAAAGGACCCTATGGATAGCGCTCTTGTGGACCTGGACAAGTAAGTGCAAGGGATCAATATGTAGGGGTTTATGCGGAGGCACATCACGGTCTATGAATGTGGCATGTTTGTTAGCAGCTATAAGGTTGACCATCATTTAGAAGCTCTCAGGTGTTATGTCCCTTGGGACAGCTGCATTCTAAAGGGCTTGGTCAAGTGCCAGTTTATGCTATGGAGATATGCGCAATAGGTCAAACATGGAGATCTGGGCAGGTGTGCGCTTTAGTTGGTCCACTATGCTTGTTTGTGGGTCTGAGTTTGCTATAGGATTGGCCGATATAGTAGATGAGGATGGTACTCCTTGCAAGATGACTTTGGCATGACGTGTTGTTACAGCACATTTGTTACCTTGGTCTTTGATAGTGATCGTAGCCACGTGGCTATCTGAAGGATTGAGGCAATTGATAACATTATCACTGTTGGCATATGTATAGTTGACTTGTTTTGCTGGTCCACCAAACCCAGAAGCTTTTCCCTTGTTGTGATCATGAAAGGTATCATTGAAAATAGTGTGATCAGTTGTGGCTTTGGTTTGGGTATTTTTTACATCGATGGTCCCTGTGTCAATCAGGTCTCGGATAGCATGTTTCAATCGGTAACAGTTAGATGTTTTATGTCCTTTTACCCGATGGAACTTGCAGAAGTCTTTGTTATTATACCACCTTGGTTTGTTTTCATCTTGTTCAAAGTCCCTAATTTCTAGGAGAGTGATAGTGTTTGATTGTATCAACTTGCGTAAAGTTGATTCTATCAGCTCTCCTAATGGTGTGAAATCTCATTGCTGGAATTGAAACCATGGTCTGCATTGATTTTATTGTTGACTGTTTGACACAGTGGCCGCTTGTACAGGAGGAGGTTGGTTTTGGATGTATGCTTGTTGAGTGGGCCCTGTGGGTTTTTGGTTGGCCACAGGTATGCCTTGCAGTGACACCTTGGGTTGTGCATAGTTGACTATCTTCACATCAATGACACCATCGCTAGTGACTTTTTTGTTTTTGTTCCACCACTTAGCTTTGTCCGTTGCATTTTTGTTCATATTCGTTTGTGTGGGATCTGCAAGGAATCCTCATTTGACTAAGTTATGCTCACAACGAACCCCTCTTTCGATGAGTTGTGTGAAGTTTGGAGCTAACTGTAACTCTGTTGTGAATGACATGTCTGGAATTAGATTGTGAACAAACATGACTATCAAGTCTTTTTCGGGCACATCATATGTTATGCGGTTTGTCGTATTCCTCCATCTCTATAGGAATTTCACAAAAGACTCTCCATCCTTTTGTTTGATATCATAAAGGTCCTTGATGCTGACCTTGCACTCGATGTTATGATGGAAGTGAGCTATGAACTTTTCAGCCAGTTCACCCCAAGACTGAATGCCATGAAGTAAATGCGAGAACCATTCCATTGTTGGTCTGACCAAGCTTTGTGGGAATAGTCGCATTAGATATGTCTCATCATGGGTGACTTCGACGCAACTAGCAAAAAACTCTCAGATATGTTCAATAGGGTTGGTACTGCCCCTATATTTGTTGAATTTTGGTACCAAGAAGTGATTTGGGAACGATGACATGTGAAGAGAATGCTCAAAGTGGTATGGGTATAAATCCTCTGTGGTATAGGATTTAGTTTGCCCCTAATTTTGCATATCCATCATTTGGGTTTGAAGGGTTTGCATTTGTTGCATTAACATGTCCGTTTGATATTGAGGTTGGTGTGTGAGGATGTTCGTCTGCATTGTAGTGTGTATGAGGCTGCACCTCTGTGTCCCTTGAGTAGGAACATGGGATTTAATCCTAGGGGCTTGATATTGATTTCCCACCGAGTGATTTGTAAATGGGGGCACATGGGTAGCCCATGGTGGGTTTTGATGTGTTTGTTGTTGTGATTGGAACTAAGGTTGATATTGCTGGGGTAGATATTGCTACTGTCGAGGTTGGGGTTGAAGTTGGGGTTGTTGTTGTTGAGGTTGGAATTGAGGCAACTGAAGTTGGGGTTGTTGTTGTGGAGGTTGGTTTTGAGGCAACTGAAGCTGGGGTTGCTGTTGCAGAGGTTGGGTTTGAGGCAACTGAAGCTGGGGTTGCTGTTGCGGGGGTTGGAATTGAGGCAACTGAAGCTGGGGTTGTTGTTGCGGGGTTTGGAATTGAGGCAACAGAAGCTGGGGTTGTTGTTGTAGAGGTTAGATTGATGTTAGAATGGGCAAAGATGTAGCCTTGGGTGGGCCTTGACTATAAGTCATTCCTGCAGAGATGGATCCATGTGGGCATGAGGTGTTGATCCCAAGACTAGTGTGAATTGACTGCAGCAGCGACATTATTTTAGAATAGTTGGTGTTTGGTTGGATGGAAGGCATAGCATGAGAGCTTGATTGCCCTGGCCATGAGACCAAAGGTGGAGGCATACTAGTGACCATGGGTGCACTTAGTTGCGAGCCTGTCATGCCTTGAGTGGAAGATGTGCTGGCCTAGGTTGGGTCATTGGTTTGACCAGATATAGTCTATGTCAAAGTGGGTAATACCAATGGAGGAAAGATCTGTGACACAACAGGTAGTATCTGAGGAGGCTGGGTAGTGTTTTGACCTGCGAGAGGGTTTTTGGGCCATATAGTTGATACACTGAATTCAGCGAGGAGTTTGACTCCCTTCTTTATTAGCATGGCTAGGTAAAATTCAGGGTTCCTCTCTACAACAGCGTCAACTACTTCCGTGGAGTAAGCATCTTGCTCCACATATTCAAGCTCTACTTCTGTGATATCTTGGAAAAAGGCTGCCCCACGGGGTTGTTCAATGAATAGAGTAGAACTAGTATTCATGAAAGGATCATTCTCTTGCTCTATTTCCCAAGTGCGAAATCGGTTGATATATGACTCATCAGGTTGAGTTATAGCCTTATACCTTGTGTAAGGGCCTCCATGAGGTGTTTGAGACATAGTGTGGTCCAGGTTTTGTAACTAAAACAAGTGATATAAAACAAACAAGGAAGAAGATCCTTTCTAAGGAAGTTTGAGTTATGTTTTGGACAGGGGTAATTCTAAGGATAGATTTTGATATAACTCGATCTCAAAGTGGTGATGAAAAAAGATAAGATTTTTCGACCTTTGCCTTGGACAAAGTCACTTTGATAAAGATGATAATGTTTGATATGATGAGATCAAGGTATTTTGAGTCTGAGCTTTCGAACTAACAATGTTTTTGATAATAATTGTGCTTTACAAAGAAGGGATAATCTTTAATGTTTAGAGATTCACACAATGTTCTTCGCGTTTTCCTGGGATAGACACTAGTTTTGGACACCAAATGAAGAATTATTTCAAGGTTTTAGGTCAAAACATGAATAATGTATCTCTGGTCAATTGCAGTACAACTTCACCGATTGCAGTAAACGGTCAATTGCGGTAGTTTATCACCGATTGCGGTAATAAACATGACGATTGCAGCAATAAACAAGTTAATTGTGGCCGACTTCCTTCAATTGTGGCACAATGCGGGCAATTGCGATAAATGAGGAACAATCTAAAAAAGACTAGAGATTGGTATCACTGCTTGCCAATTTTGATATTTTTGGAACAACGCTTCTGATTTGTAAGACAGTTGACGTCGACAACTCTAAACTTTAACACGTTTGACTCATTTTGACAGTTTGGATGTTTTGTTTTGCATTTTCAAAAACTGATCAAAGAAACAAGCACAATAGACACTATGTTTTGAAGAATGAAGACTGACACTGTGTATGTTCTATAACTTTTTCAAGTTGCAAGGTTATCACAAGGTCTCAACAATGAGAAATCAGATTAATCTAGGTCAATGGCTTCGGAATACAATGTTATAGGCCCAATACTTGAATGTTTGTTAGCTCACATAGCAATTGTCATGCTACTAGGACATGAAGGTCCACGACGTAGGTGCCTGTGTTTTTTCCATTTCTAGGTATTGTTGTCGTGGAGTGAAGATCTCTTTCACTACACAAATATTGTGGGACACATTTGTTGGGAATCTTGGAGGGAAATTTTGCAACCCCTTGCACTATAATAATGTACCTATTCAGAGGTAAAATGGGTTGGCCTCTAATTAGTCAAGGTTGTAGTAAGGGTCCGTGGTGTGTCTCCAATCGGTTTGTACGTGTGTGACTCACTTAAGAGCCTAGTTGATCATGCTGGCTCCTTAGGAATATTCACCCGATCCAGACTATTACCAACACACCTCACCCGAGCTTGGCTAGATAAGATGAAACTTTGGTTTATGCCTTGTTTATATACTGATAAGAAGGATTACTGGTTTAAGGTCATTCTCCGAGGAAGAAGTGCATTCCCCGGACAGGCCTTTCTAAAAGTATAAAGGTTTCTAATCTAACAGTTTGTGCAAGTGCACCCAAAACTCAAGACACAAGGTAAATCGATTAAGCTCCAAAGTTTGAAATGTGAACTAAGCTACACCACCATATAAGCACCAATGTTCAATTTTAAGCACAAAAGTAGGTGTTGATTTTTTATTCATTTTTAATGCACCAATTTGAGAGATTTTTTGCCTTTGTTCAATTTTAGTTCTCACGTCAATTTTAAGCCCAAATCTGAAATGTGAGATGTGATATGTTTGGCAAGCACTGTTCTTTTTAAACCCAAATCGACAAGTGAATTCATTTTAGTTTGCTTTGTTTAGACAGGTTAGTATCAAAAAGGATTCCTGCAAAATGAGAGTATATGTAACTTTGAAACAATGAATGATTGATACTCACAATAACTTACCCCTCTTTGTTCTCGGTGATTTACCCGACCCTGCACAGAAAACTAGAAAATGTCAGTTTAGAAATAAATGGACAGAAGATTTGGATCTGATATGCAATATTTCTTGCGATTGCGACAAAGTACTGGAAATTGCGGCAAAGGTCTAGCGATTGCGGCAAAGCACTGGCAATTGCGGAGAAGCACTGCCAATTGCGGCAAACTAATGATGATTGCGGCACAGATCGGGCAATTGCGGCAAAGTACCAAAAGAAAGAAGACATAAAATGACAGAATAATATTGTGAAAGCCTGCAATCAATTGTGGTATTAAACCAGTTGATTGCGACACAATTCGTCGATTGCAGCAAAATACCAGCAATTGCGAAATAACACAGATATTAAAAAAAAGATAGATTTTTAGATTTGCGACTGTATGGTCATGGTTGATCAATCCTATTTTTCATTTGCAAGAGATATTTGGGCTGTTTGATTCACGTCGGGTTCACCAAAATGTATGCCTCTTTCTTTGATTCGTGGCTCCCAAGCTTTCCAAAGGCGAGGGTTAGTAGCAAATGTTTCACCAATTATATAAATCAAGTACACAATAACTACTAAAATGAATAACCTAAAATGTAATCAATAAAATATACAAGCAAGAGAAAGGAAAACAAATAAATGCAAACCCCATGATGCTTGAAGCTTCTATTGTTTCTCTCTACTCCTTCTGAATCATTGTTCTCGATGCTCAGTATTGGCGGGGCAACGTCTATGACTTGAGAAGCGTCGAGAATTCGCTAATTGAAATGGGTGTGTGATCACAAGATTGCTTGAATGCTAGAACCAAACTGACATAGTAATGGCGCACGAGAGCTTGAAATCCTGGATCCTTCAAATGGTTACGAAGGGTTTATTATATAAGAATTGGTGATGATATGAATGGTTGAGATCAATCCCAGAGATAGGGAGATGAATGGTTGAGATTAAAAGGAACTGGAGAAGCCATCAGTAAACTCCACCTCTTCATTTGGTAAAGAGGAGATAGAGTTTGGTTGACTGAAGAGTTAATGGTGAGTTACCTTTTTGAACTGAAGAGGTGGGTGAAGTTACCCATATGGACTAGAGAGATGGGTGGAGTAACCCATGTGAGCTGATTGGAGTTATCTCTTTGAAGATAAATGAATATTTAATTCATTTATTTAATTAATGTTTTCAACATGTGAGATAATTAAATTCTTTTTTATTAAGAATTGCTTTATTGAATGAAATTAAATTAAATTAATTGAAATTAACTTAATTGGAATAATTTAATTAGTAAGTTTAAATATTTGAATTTAAACTATAGGAAATTGAATTTAATTAATTAATTAATGGTAATTAATCAATTAAGGTTAATTAATTAAATAAAATTAATTATTTAATTAATTTTGGGAATTTGATTAGATGATTTGGGAATGAATTTAGAGGAAAAATAGATGATTAATTAATGATTAAAAAACCATTAATTAATAGATGAAAAATAGTGTTTTTAATGTAAAGTCGCAAGCCTGTCCATTTTCGGGTGTCTACATGAACCAACATGTCTCAATTTCCAGACCATTATGAATCACAAAAGTGTTTGATATAATCTTCTTGGCAACAAATGAAGATATGTTCTAACATATAGATACATTACCATCATTCTTTTCTTTAATAGTATGCTTTCTTAATGTTGACTGATTGCCACAATTAACATCAATGTACAGACACATATTAACAACTTTTCACAACATATTGCAACCTCAACCAACTGACAACCTTTTGACATCAATGAGAAACATTGCCAAAGTCAACACAGGCCCCCATTTGCCCTAATATTGGACATAAAAGTCACATAAAGAAGTCCCACGCTCTCTAGGTTCTCTCACAGCTCTACATCCAATCTATGTCTATATATGAGTACATTGGGATGATTCTCCCGAATTATCAAAACTAAATCTCTAATCTACATATAAATGCATTCACCCAATCAATCCAAATGCAAGTAAAAATGAAGCCAACAATGCATCTATGCTATCTCATTTATCACGCATGTAAAAATGCATTAAATACATTGCATATTACCAAAAGAAATCAAATGTGTCAAATTAAACCATCAAATGTGCCTTAATTGATATATCCTAATTTGTCAGGTGAATGCATCGATTTAGTCATACAATTGTGTATAATCCCAATGGAAAATGTGTTGTTTCCTAGTAACATATGTGTTGCATTACATTCAATTTTGAATCAGTTATCTTTATATGTCTAACCTATACTATTGTGATTGCATCGCTTCAACCACAATTACGGCGAATGCGATGCCCAGTTGTGTCGAATGCTTAAAATTTTGACCTAGACCTAAATGTAGAAATGCACAAAAATGAGATAATAAATGCACCAAAAGACACATACGTACTGGTGCTAGGGTGCCCTCTGCTCACTGGTATGTCTTGACACGCTCGTTGATATGCGTGTCATCCTCATATTTTTCCATAGCTCCGCAAACTAGCTCAGAGACTCCTTCTCCACTAAGTTGTTCAAAGCTTTAGAGTGCAAATGACCGTATAAATGACCCCTAGGTCCTATTTATACCCTCCCAAGACCTCTTTGGTGGACGTGCACCCATCCCATTTGAATTGTCTGTGTAGCCTTTTGACTTCTACATCGTGTAACTTTTGTGTATGACCTCCATTTTCGTAACCGTTATTTGTATTGCAATTCTGGTCATTTTTTCAATAAATTGAGCTTCATTCTGTATTTTTCACTCAAATTTGTGTGGGGGCACTCTAATATCTATTCGATATCAAGATCTCATTAAAGCATACCAGGGCATGATTTTTATCATCAGAGCATATAATTTAGCTTAACATTCTAAATTTCTTATTGATAATGAAGATGACACATTTTGATTTTTACTTTAGGTATTGTTAGAACATAATTATTAGTTTCCAAATATATTTAGTTTGTGCATAAGTAGGATGAAAATAATACAAGGAGGTTGGAGAGTTATTTATGCAATTCAAAACATATTGAGAACGCAAAGCTATGCGATTATAAGATGAAAAAGTCCTATTTAGGTTATTTTCCAAGCTAGTGGTGCTATATGGGTGCAAAGGATGCACTAGTGGAAGATCAAGCTTGAAAAGACAAGTAGAAATAATTGAAAATCACTTAATTACAAGGAATTTCAAAGGTAAAGGCTCTAGTTCCCTATAAAATTATCCTTTTAGAGACGGGTACTTTATCTTTAGAGGTAATTGCTATGCTTGTGTTATAATGTTACTTGAAATAATAGAAAGCATAAAGATTAATGGGTGACCTAGGGTTACAAAAGTTGAAGAGTTGCATAATAAGAAGAAAACTTTAATGAAATATAACCACAAATGGACGGATAGTTGAGAAATTTACCAAAATGAATCACTGAACCTTAACAAAGACATATAAAACAACATGAACAAATTTTTTAGAGCAATGACACTGGGGAAGATAACAAATAGAAAAATACAACAATATATTATTCAATTCAATAGAAGTTACAAGTATTGTGAAAAAAAAGCACGGCTCTGCTTTGTCATTTGAATATTCACATCTGGACGATTAACTCTCTAGATTCGCAATTTTGGGTCTTTTCTAAGATCAAGTATGCTAATCAGAAATTCCTTCCCTCAGCGGCTCTAATTTCTTTCATTTATGGTGGCCTCTGTTCTACTTAGCATTGGCCTCTCTAGGCTCCCAACCTTTCCCGCCATCATGTAGCATTTTCTAAACTTATGGATCCTTCGCTTTCTTCCCCTAGGGTTTCTCCTAGGGCACCTCCATGGGAGAAGCACTTTTTGAATCTAAATAATTAATGGGTTCTTGCTCATTTACAAAATGCTAAAAGGGCTCATCATTAAAACAATAAACTTTCATCGAGGACTGGTTGCCCTCAGAAACCCTCCTTTTCTTTATCCCTTAAAAATAGTTTCAAGTGCCTGCGCTCTATGGATAATGGCTAAAATTTGGATGCTCCTCGGTACTCTCCTACACATATGCGCCACAATAGAAATATCAAGGAAGCTTGAAAGAATGATTTTTCTAGGATGATGCCCTCCCAAATTTCCCTTCATCCCGAGAAGACCTTTATGCCCGAAATAATTTTTCCCTCTTCGCCTAAGCCTTACTCCCCTCCTCATCGCAGAAATCCCATTAAAGCTCCATCTAGGGATGTCATGGCTAATAGTTTGAGGTCAGACTCCCTTCCCTCTGCAACACCCACAAAAGCAATCTACACTCCTCATCACAATTTTTTTTTTCATGCTAACCCTAAACCACTGATAGCAAATGAGGCTTTTACCCTGGAAATCAAGTATGGCTTAATGGAAAGAATGCAAGATTTATGTGCTTCTTTTGGGGTGATTTGTAAGTGGAACGGTGTTGGATTTTCATTAGAAAAAATTGCAATCTGGTTGGAGCATCAGCTGCAAAAAAAGGTAAGTATAGTTCTACTTCCTGAAAATTTCATTTTTATGGCTTGTAGCAATAAGGAACTAAAAGAGAAATTACTTCGGGAAGGTTGCCCTAGGTTTAACGATGTAGACTTTATGATTTTTCTTGATTGGGCTCCCTTTTTAATCCCTCTAATTTGACTGATTTCCAAGTAGAAAGAATCATTTTGCTCAAAAATACGTTTGTGGAATTTTTAAATGATGAACTTCTTAGGAAAAGTGGTAATATATATGATAAATTCATAGGTTTTAGAGATAGGAAATTTCTATACTTTGAGAAAGAAATAATTGTAAGAATGAATTTGAGTACAAATACTCTGAAACCTTTAGAAATCAGAGTCAAGTCCTCGACATACATTATTAATCTGATCATTCTAAGAGATAATTTAGACATAGATGAACCAGTTGCGGCGATATGGAAGGATGCTCCTCATGCTGCATATAGTCTTAGAAATGCTGAACGTTTCTTTGGTCCTAAAATGCCCTATAAACTAAATGTTTCTTTCTTCAATGATAGAGGTGGTTTTTTGGTCTCTCCTTTTGAACCTCTAGTGCAAATTAACCCCCAACAACCCATTCCTCCCCAGGAAGATGTACCCACCTTAAACCATCCTATTAATGAATTTTGTGAAGCCTCTCTCCATCTTGGTAATCCTTTACCCAATGATAATGGGTGTTTGACTCCTTGTGATGATTCTCCTTGTGACATGGAACCATCCCATGCTCCCTCTCATAATATACCTACTACAACTAACAAAATCTCTTTAGATTCAGATATATCAATCTTGCCTCCTCCTCTAACAACACCTACTATGGATCCCCCCACTGGGACCCTGCAGAACACTTTGTCAGACTGCTCTATTAGGGCCTTTGTGGGTCATAAGGAAAACCATCTTGGTCTGATCCCTATTGATCTGACCTCTGGGGATTTTGACCTAGGAGAAGGGATCCCTGACATGGAGAAAATTTAGGACAAAGTCAAGATCATATCTAAATATCTTGGGGAATCCTTAATTGATGAGCTTATGGATCAATTCTTAGATGAGATTTGTGACAGAGATGAATTGGCCTTACAAAGGAAACTTCTCATCGATGGGATCAGGACAGTTGACTGTGAGGAGGCACTCCAATTGGAATGGAAGAATGGTTAGTTATTCTAGAGAATATGGAAGTGATTGATCCAGAATCATTAGGCATTGTTGTTAATAAAGAAAGTCATTGCTTTCCAGACTATGCAAATAAATCAAAGAAAAGGGGAAGAAAGCCAAATGCTGAGCTCATAAATTTGGCTGGGGAGGCTATAGGACAGATTAAGATAACATCACTCATGAATGTTGGGAAGGGAAAGTGCCTTCCCACTGAACCATGAATATCCTAACATGGAATGTTAGGGGCATGAATGCCCCTAACAAGCATTGAATAATTAAATGTTGCATAAATAATTCAAAATCATACATAATTTTAATTCAAGAAACTAAAATGGATAATATAGATATGATGAACTTTAAAAAGAAGTTAGGATTTAGAGAAATTGAGGCTTCTCCTACAAATGGGGCTTATGGGGGTTTGGCAATCATTTGGAACCCTCGTGGCCTTTCAATTAACATTTCAGAGAGAAGGAGATCCTGGATGAGTGGAAAATTCAAAAACTTTAGAAATAATCCAACCTTTAATATTGTTAATGTATATGGTCCAATTCAAAATAGGGATAAAATTAAAGTCTGGCATGAAATTAAGGCCTTCCTCAATCTTAACCTGGATGAACTTTGTAGCCTAGGAGGTGATTTCAATGTTATTACTAAAATAACTGAGAAGAGAGGTGGTAGCAGATTACTCCCTTTGGCAGCCAATGATTTCACTAGTTGGAAGGACAAGCTTTCTCTTCTTGAAATCCCCACTGAAGAGAATTCCTTTACTTGGAACAATAGGAGACAAGGATTTTGCAATAATATAGAAAAATTAGATTGATTTTTCCTTAAAGGAACTCTTATTAATTCCAACCATACCTTTGTAGCCAAAATCCTGCCTATTTCTGGATCTGATCACTACCCAGTGCAATTGAGCATTCTTATGGAATCAAAACCAAAAAAATGTCCTTTCAAATTTGAACAAGTTTAGCTCCGAGACCCAAACATCTTGAAATTGATAGAACAATGGTGGACTAAACCTAATTTAAAAGGATCCAAGATGTACATTGTAGTAAATAAGTTGAAAATAATCAAAAGAAAATTTCTAGAATGGAATTTCGAGAAGTTTGGAAACATATTTGAGTCAAAATCAAGGCTTGAAGATGAATTGAAAGAGGTTAATTCTTAGGTTATTCACTCAGGCATGATTGAAGAACTTTACCTTAAAGAAAAGGAACTTCTTTTAGAATATGAGGAAACGTTAGTCAAAGAAGAAATTTTTTGGAGACAGAAATCAAGGGAAACATGGCTAGAAGCTGGAGATAGAAACACATTTTTTTTCATAATAGTACTAAACAAAGGAGAAATACTAACATAATTTTAAGCATCAATAATGAATTGGGGCACAGACTCGAAGACCCAAAAGAGATAGCAAATGAAACAGTTCATTACTTCTATGATATCCTTAACAACTTCGAAAGCTCTAACCTAGATAAATAAACAAAGTTAGTCAATAACATCCCTAGTGTCATAACTAAACAACACAATAAGGTCCTAACAGAGAAGTTCTCGATTGAAGAAGTTAAAATAGTTCTAATGCAAATGAATCCGAATAAATTATGAGGCCCTGATGGATTCTCTTCTATTTCTTTCAGAAGTGTTGGCACTTCATTGGGAAGGATATTGCGGAGGCTCTTGAAGGGGTTAGGAACTCTGGTAAAATATTGAAAGAAGTTAACAACACCTTCATTGCTCTCGTCCCCAAAAAAGAAAAACCTGAAAGCCCTAATGATTTTAGACCAATTGCACTCTGCAACACTTTATATAAATTACTTACTAAAAGCCTATCCCTTAGACTCCAAAAACTCCTCCCATTGCTCATTAGTGAGGAACAAACCAGTTTTGTCCTGGGCAGATAGATCTTTGATGGATTCATCATTGCCCATGAAGCCATTCATTCGGTACAAATGAGTAAGAATCCTAGTATGCTTACTAAGCTAGATATTAAAAAATCCTACGATAAGGTTGATTGGAGATTCCTTTGTAAGTGCTTAGAGGCCTTTGGATTTTCCAAAAGTTGGATAAACCTAATTTTTTAATGCATCTCAACCCCTATGATCTCCATCCTAGTTAATGGGACCCTGGAAGGTTTCTTCAGCATTTCAAGAGGGTTGAGGCAGGGTGATCCCATCTCCCCCTTTTTATTCATTATCATGGCTGAAGCCTTAGGAAGAACTATTTCAAAGGAAAGTGAGATGGGGTATTTGGAGGGTATAGCTATTACTAACAATTTGGATCCAGTTACCCATCAGCAATTTGTTGATGATACTGTGTTATATGGTGTGGGCAATAAAACAAAAGCAAGGTCCTTTGGTAGGATTCCAGATACATTCTCCAAGGCTTCAGGGAAGGAATGTTGGAGTTGATGAAAAACTATCAACCCTACAGCTGCCAACAATCACCTGCATGCAAACACCTATCACAGAAAGAGAGAAGTAAAATCTATGGAGGCCAAAAACAACAGATCTGTGAAAGAGGAAACATCCTCAATTGATTCAATAAAAATGGAATGGAATTACACACAGGATTAAATAATTACAAAGTGATCAATCCTTATAAAGGAGATCAAAACCCTGAGATGGGTGAAGAAACCAAGGTTGGGTGAAGAAACCAAGGTTGGGTGAAAAAACCAAGGTTGGGTGAAGAAACCAAGGTTGCATGAATAATTAATAAAAGAATCAATTATTGCATGCCTAAAGTTTAGCTTAAGTGAAATAGAGATAAAAGGGAC